>CANXYC011240004.1:0-30140 GCA_948193065.1 Aleurites moluccanus | reverse complement strand
TTGCACACCAGAAAGTTCTGTGAAATATTTTTTCATTCATGCATGCCTTTTGCCAAAGGCTGTGTTATTAATTTTAATTGTGTTTAAATATTACATGCACTGTCGTTACCCCTGTTTAGAATCCTGTGGACTTAGTGGTATATATATATATATATATATATATATATATATATATATATATATATATATATATATGATTCTTTACCCCCCTGATCTGATTTAGAAATTTATCTGTCAACCGGACTGCTATTTCCCGAGACAGTATAATTAACACCGATATTTTCTAAAACAGTAACACAAATGTATTTTAACTGAGGTCCAAAAATTTTCCTTAATTATTCCGGTATTCCCAGTTCGTTAACTAGTTATGTTATTATGTTCTTTTGGTAATTTTCTAAGATATTACAGATATATTTTGTTATCATCAAAATGAAAATCAAACTCAAGGATCCAACATTTTGTTTTGGCTTTTTATTTAACTATTGATTTGCATGCATCACTTTACATAACCAGTTACAAATCAAAAACTTCAGATAGCGAGTAGTATCGACGTGGAAACTCTCTTTGAGTACATTAGGGGATAGCAAAAGTATCTACTCTGCGATGAATCTTCAATCTTTTTAAAGTGTAACTGGAAGTAGTACTATTGGACTCATTTGAGACTCATTGACTCACATATGGTTAGGTATATCACTGCCCTAGTATGACAGGTACCTTTTAAACCAATCTACCTAGCCTTCATGTAATGAACATTAAATCTTGGACCTCAACAATAATATTTTTGAACTATCATCATGAAACTTTTTCCTCATACCATGATTATGCATCCATACCATGTTCATGCACCCATAATAGTTAGACCAAAAACTTTTGAGTCAAACCCATGTAAAGAAAAGCCTTTTACCCATATCCCAACTGAGATGACCATACTATCTTAGATTAGGAACCCACTTAAACCTTTGTTAAACTAAACCTAACCTATGGTTCTTATCTTTTGAAGGTACCAATGGTTGATTTACTTAGAACTGATGTTGGAACTGAGCTTGAAACCATGAACACACTGCTCACCAATCTCCTCAAAAGGCAAGAAATCACTTTCCAGTCTGCCATAGATGCATTAGAAACTATGTTCATTGAGTTTGAAAAAATTAAAGAGAAAAACAAAATGTTCAAGGATCAAATTAATTGTTTGAAATATGTAAATGAACATTGGAATAATGAACTTCTTTCATTAACTTCCACCAATGATGGTCTTGAAAAAGAAAACAAAATGTTATTGGTGAAATCTCAAGCTTGTGACCAAGTTTTGAAAGAGAATGAAATTCTTAAAGTTGAATTAAATAGTCTAAAATCGTCTCTTTCAAAACAAGAAAAATAAAGAAGTATGATTTTTAAAGCTTCATTCATTAGACATTATCATTCTTGTAATTCACATTTTCATAGGACTCAAACTTCCAAAAATAGGCATAAGCATAATATTCATTGCCGTAATCACAAATTTAATAGATATTGATATTCATGTAATGATTATGGGCACAAATCCTATTTTTCCAAAACAAAAATGCATCATTCATATAGAATTAGAGATAATATGACATCTCACAAATATTATTCTTATTACAATACACATAGCCATATTATTCATGATTGTGTCATTAAAAGAAGCAGCCAAAAATAAAATTAGTTTGGGTTGCCAAAGGCACAAAGGCGAACCTTCAAGGACCCAAAATGAAATGGATACCAAAGATTTATTCTTATATGCAGAATTTTGAGAAATCAAATGATGATAAAGAAATCATATTACTTAAGATCGTAAGGAAAAAGAAGCAAAATGATGTGCAATTGATGTCATAACTCAAAATAGGCTCACCTCCTTCAAGAGATTAAAATTAATGGCTACAAGTGGTAACTATATACATTAAATCTTTATTGAATCAATATCTGCTACCACTATGATAATGCCTATTGATTTGAGTGTATTGAGATATATACCTATGCATGTAATTATGATGATTATGTTTACTTTTTAAATTAAATGATTTTTTTTTGTACAAATCTGCTTTGATGATCCCTTGAGTAGCCCTTGAACATTTTTTTTATTTATTAAGAGGGAGTATGTTTTGAAAAATGCATAGATGGAGGGGGAGCTTACACTTTTTCATTTTCCTAAATTCTTTTTCAAAGGGAGAGAGCAAAATCTTTTTAATGATATAAAAAAAAGGGGTACAATTTGTATACAAGTGTTTGTATTTAATTGATTGAGCTTATATTCATGAGCTATTTTGCTTGTCTCTTAAACACTTGTATGTATGATTTTGTTATCATAAAAAAGGGGGAGATTGTTGTACCCCGTCGTGTTTGATGTTGATTTTGATAATAACAAAATATATCAATGTGTTAATTATACTAACAAATTTATTTAAGTTGTTTAAGGCATGAGAAATCACAACTATTGCCAAAGCATAAATTTAATACATCCAATGAATCAGCAAGTTAAATCAAATGTTGCACCTTGTATAGATTGGATGAGCCATATATGGATGGAAGGATGAAGAAGTTATCTTCCCAATGCAACAAGAATCAAGTCAAATGGAGATCTACAGCGAAAGATATTAAAGATTTACCAAATGGTTGCTTAGATTAAAAAAAAAACGCTGCAATGGTGCTTTACTGTATCGTCAAGTTCAAACGATTGCCAAAGCTTACACATACAGAATTAGTCTATAAAATTAGTATGGATGGAAATATATGAATGTCTAGTTCTGGGAATGAAATTGGATTGAGCATTGGACACTGGAAAATCAAGATATGAATTTTGAATGATTTATACTCAAGCTGACATACTAAGATAGAACATCTGAGGCAACTTAAAATCATTTCTGGAAATACTAGAAGAATAATTTGTGCATTCCATTCTATATGATTGAAGCTTTGGATGTCTACTTTATATGAAAAAAGAATAAAGTGATTCAAACTTCTACAGAAGGAGAAAATGAAGAATTAGTGGAGCATGCTCAAATTGTCTTGCAGATTGGAGCAAGAAAATGCTTGGATTTTTTAGAGCATCAAGAAGGATGCTTTTAGAGTTAGCATAAACTAAAAAGTTGTGGTAGACATCTCATAGTTTCCAAAAAATGGAGCATGATTTGGAGTTATCTAGCTCAAGATATAAAGAAATGAATTCATAATCACTACTGGAAAGTCACAGCCGCGACTAAGTAATCCAGAAGCTTAGGTTCAAGGTAGGGCCAAACTAGTAGCCACTACCAATAAAGTCGCAGTTGCTACTTTCGCGATAGTTTAAAAAAATATAGCCATTAAAAGACAAAAATTCATCCCAATAAAGTGGGTAATGGCTAGTTTTAAGTTGGGGCTATAAATACAAGTTTTTGGTACATTTATAAGGTTAAGGACAACATCTGTTGAGCTTTCACAAGTGAAAAACAAATCTCCAACTTCATTTTCCTAGTGAGAACATTTATTTGTAAGATTCACTGGAGTGAATCTATTAGAATGTTGGGTAGTTATTCTTCTTCTCTTTCTCAACACTTCTTTGGGTTATCAAGTGAGATTAGAAAGAGAAAGAGAATTGTTTATAAGTTTTCACTACTTATCTTAAAATTAATTATAAAGGTTTGAATGTGAGACTTGTGAAAATACTTTGTAAGGTTTGAGTATGAGCCTAAATACTTGGATTTGATCTTATACTCACAAAAGGATCAAGTAGGGTTTGAGTGTGAGCCAAAATACTTGGGGTTGATCTTGTACCCGCAAAAGGATCAATTGATAGTGAAATACTCAAGTTTGATTTCGAGGAGTGGATGTAGGCAACGAGTTGATCGAACCACTATAAATCTTGTGTTTGATTCTCTTTTTCCTATACTCTTCATACATTATTATTTTATAATTACTTTGCATATATTGCTCATTCATACATGCATAAACATTAGTAGTTGAATTGGTTTTTATACATTGAATATTTGCTTCTACTATAATTTGTTAAATTATTTTGTTATAGTATTTTACTTTGTGATTAATTTTTAAATTTGTGTAACAATCAAATTAACCCTCCACCACCCCCCCACCCCCCTTGGTTGCCATTGGGACTTTAAAAAATGAAACAATCTTATACTCAAAACATAATTGTATTCGAAGATCTATATTAAAGAAAGACATAATAACGACGTGATAGGATTCTATACTCCATAGTTCATTTAGTCATGCATACACATAAGCTATAGTTTCTAAGATATCTTTTATAGTCTTAAACTTATATTCTGATACTATCTTTGTCATACCCCGACTCCAATTGTGTTGTAGACACTGAAGTTTAGCAAACTTTAAGTCTGAGCAGAAGCTCAATAATGAGGTATTATGTAATAAGATGCAAGTAGAGGTTGCATGTTAAGAAGCTGTTTTAATTTAAGAAAATGAGTTTTTTATTTTAGTGTTTTTTTACATGAAAAATGATTTGGTGAGATAACCAAGGCTTAACCTAATCATTGAGGACCCGAGTTAGGTTTTAAGTTTGGATAAAGTTTAGAGGTCTGATCTGAGGCTAGGGCGAACGGGCTTTTGAAATGGCATTGAGCCCAAGCAGAGTAGGTGGCTAGGCCGATTGTAAAGCCTCATGACTCTAGTAGGACCATACAACCTAGCCAGAGTCGGCCTACACTCTAGTCTTATGCATGATAACTCACCCCATGCTCGTTTCTTCGCTTCCTAGTTCGATTTTTCTTGGTTTTGGGGCCCTCTAAACTTATTAGATGCCTGATTAGTTTTAAATTTTTTTCAGTTCCTTCTTGGTATTTTACTAAAAGGGAAGTTATAATTTAAATTAAACAAGAAATATGCAAGTGTTTATCTTGCAACTTTTCTTAATAAAGCTATTTAAGAAGTTTTAGTTTTTGTTATTTAGAAAGTTTGAGATATTTTCTACTACTTTGGAATTCTCTTAAGCTAAATAGGAAAATACTTAGTTTACATACCAAGTATTCTTTCTTTTTAGGAGCTTGTTTGAGGCCTCATTGTGTATATAAATGCCTCTTCACTCTTCATAACGTGGGAGCTTCTTTGGACCTTTTTTCTAAACTTAAAATTTACAAACCTAGGAACTTTTCCTACCAAACCTCAAAGCTTGAATTTTCTTTTGTTGTGATTTAACAACCAAAAATCAGAAAAATATTTTCTTAAGAATCAAAATCTATTTTATCTTTTTTTTTTTAATCTCTCGTTAGAATACAATAAGAACTACTTCTTGATTGTATTCTTCGAAGAAGGATAAAATTCTCTATTGAATCAAGAATCAATTCAATCATCTTTTAAATAAGCAACCAATCTTGTTTCTATTTATTTGAATTTGAATCCACCTAAAAGAAACAAAAATAGAGTCTGAGGGTGAATCGCCAGATTTTGGTGTTCTAAGGTTTGAACTTTGATTTTATTAAATTTTCTTATATAAGCATGTAAAGTCTTTTGTGATCATATGAATTTGTGACAACTCATGCCCCACAATCCATATGATCCTTGTTCCACATTTGTATTTAAGTTTGTTGTATTATCTAAAGATTAGAATATGAGTGTATATGATTGATATGTTATAAATATATGTGATGTTATGATGAATATGTTGTGATAGGGTTCGTTTGTATGAAATTTATCTTAGTTTCCTTATAACATTATTTATGTTAATCACGAAGGCACGAGCATACAAACATTTAGAATTTGATTGTTTTATGAATCTATATGTATGTTTGAAGTTGTTCATACATATTAGAATATTTGAAGTATGAAATTTAGTTGAATCTAAGAAAGAATGGTTAAAAACCATGAAAAATTTTGACCCTATACCCTTGAGCGGCATGACTCTGACCTAGGGCCCCCAAACCCACACAGAGTAGCATGGCCCTTGTTTCTTGTGTTGTTTTCTTGGTTCTTTCTAGAGAAAGCAATCGGTTGGTTTGGTTCAAACTGAACTGAAATTCTCAAAAATTAAATTAACCGAACTATAATTTTTAAAAACCAAACAGAAATGAATTTGAATCGAATCAAATTGAACTGAATTAAAATTTGTACAAAAATAACCAAACCTAATCGATATATTTCAGTTCGGTTATTCAATTTTTTCATTTTTTCAACAATATATATATATATATATATTTCAGTTGGTTCGGTTATTTTGGATATTTTTTGAAGAAAACTAAAACGAACCGAGTAGAACAAAATTTTCAAAAAATAAACCAAATCAAAATAGAAATTTGAATTGAATTGAACCAAACCAAACGATTTAAGTTTGGTTCGATTCAATTTTTGGTTGGTTCAATTTTTTGCTCGCCCCCTATTTCGTTCATGCTTCTATTTGTTTGATTTGCCTCACATGATCAATGTATATCTAGGAATCTTGCATGCATGTATAATCAAATATATTAGGATGATATTTATGTCATGAATCCTTAATTTGTTATTGTTTGGATGATAGTTCAATTAATTTGCTTGATTTTATGTCTTAAGTATGATATTTCATGTGTTTAATCTTATGCAATGAATATGGCATGTTTAAATACTTGTTAAATAGCACAAACATAAACATGTTTGGGATGCTTAGCTACTATTTAATTGAATATTATATGAACACGATAATTGAATAAGCATGATTCATATGAATAAGCTTGTTTGTTACTTGCACTAGTGTTTGTATTTGTATTTCTTGTATAGACTAACCATGTAGGAACCCTATGGAGGAGCAAATGTCATAAGATGAATGAGACCAAATAAGGTTAATGATTTGCTAAGGCAAAATGAGTGTATATGGACTTAAGCCCAAAATCAGGTTAATGGTTGTAAAGGCCATATATATGGATGAGCCATCTAAATTCATTTTTCCTTCCTTTTTTTTAGTTTGGACCATTGTATTAATTCCATATTTGTAATAATTTCTCCTCTCCTTTTTTTATTAGGTTTTCAAATGCATATATATGTGGAGATATTTAATTTTGTGGATTGTGCACCTATAGGGTAAATGACACCTGTGATACCTAAACTATGAGTTTTTCTAAATTGATCACTAATTGGAAATTCGTTGCAAACTAATACTAAAACTTTTCTGAAATTTTCATCGGCTGATCACATATCAAGAAAGTGATCCAATCGGCACATGTGTTAGCCATGTAAGTACGATGAGCTGAATAGGTATGACTATTAAGCGTCACGTAAACAATACATGACATTTAAGTGTTGACTCAGCTGCCACATCAACATTGCTAATTTGAAAATTTTGGGTCCCACATGAACATTGATGTGGACACCTAGACCAATACATGAGGACACATGTATGAAAGAGAAAATTAAAATTTTTTTTGGAGTCGTCCCATCGAAGCTTCAATAATTTCAATGCATAATAGCAAGAGATGCAAGATAATTCAATAATTTTGTATCACATTTATCCACATGTCAAATTTTTATTAGTTCCAAACCATACAAGCGTAATTAAAAATGAATCACTTGCATTGCACCCCACCATAGTCAAACATACACCCTCAAAAAAAAGGCATGCAAAAAAAATTTAAGAGTTAGCTTGGGTTTTTGTGGAGGGTTTAATAGGGAAGACACTAACCTTTATTTTATTTCTCTTTCGCAGAAGCTATAAAAGGTCTCTCCGATTTGTATCAATAAACCCTAGTTCCTTACCTCTCTCTCTCGATATACAAGAAACAAGAAATGGTGTTTAGAGTTGTAAAAGGGTCTCTGTCTCTATCTCTATTTTGATTGATTCAATTTCTTTGAGTTTGGAGCTTAAATGATGGGAAATTTGGTGATTAGCTAAATAGAATTGAGGATCCAATCAAAAGAAGAGGAGAAGGTTGTATTAGAAGTTAAAAAGGGATCTTCTATTGTTCCTTTAAGAAAGATTTCAGTTTCATCTCTCTAAAAAGCCACTTGCTAGGATTGGAAATACTGGGTCGAGTGGGGATTTTAAGATTGAGACTCTAAACCTTATTATAATCGTAGGTAGGAGTGAGAAAAAAAAAACTAAGAAAATCGAATCGAACCAAACATAGATCAATTGGTTCAATTAGATTTAATTTAAAATTCAGTTCGATTCAATTTTTTTTTTTTTTTTTTGCATTTCGATCAATTTGGTTCGGTTTGATTTTATTCAAAAGAAAACTAAAATAATTGAACAGACCAAATATATTTATTTATTTATTTATTTATTTAAAATATGTATATTTTTAATAATTTTATATTTATTTTATTTAAAAAAACTGAAATAATCGAATAATCTGACCAAGATATATCTGTTCAAATCGGTTTAGTTTGATCTGAAAATTTTTTATTCGATCAGTTTGATTTGGTTTCTAAAATTTTGGTTTGATTTATTTGATTTTTTAAAAGCTTGGTTGGTTCAAACTAAATCAACCGATTGCTCATCCCCAATTGTAAGAGGCCCTCTGGTGAGTTCAATTAATGTTAGTTAGAGAAGAAAGTGGATGGGTCTGATTTTATGGAAAATGGGTTGGATCTGGAACTAAGTTTTGGGATTACTTTCTGGTAAATGGTGAGTTTTTCCTTAGAAATTATAAATTTATTATTTGGAGAAACAAAACAGAGAGTGGGTTGTTTTTTCTTCTCATTTTTAACTTTGATTAAAAGCCATTTTGATGTTATTAGTGTTTTTGAGATTTTTTTTTTTAACTTATTTATTTAAGGGTAAACTGATTTATTAGGCTCCATAAAACAGCATGAAGCTTTTAATGGTTACTAGTCGTTTTAGTTTTTTTTTATATATATTTTTTTCCATTTTAACTTCACAGCTTACTATGAGTATGTTTTTTAATTTTTAATTTTCTCTTTCTTACACGTGTCCCTTATGCATTGGTCCAGATGTCCACGTTACTATTCATGTATGACCCAAAATTTTCAAATCAGCAATGTTGACAAGGCAGCTAAATCAACACATAGATGTTACGTGTTACTTATGTGGCGCTTGGCTGTCACACTAATTCAGTTCACCATGCTTACGTGGCTGACAAGTGTGCTGATCCGGTCACTTTCCTGACATGTGATCAGCAGGTGAAAATTTCAGAAAAGTTTTGGTATTTGTCTGCAATGAATTTTTTTTAGTGATTAATTTAGAAAAACCAATATAATTTAGGTATCACAGGTGTCATTTATCCTACACCTATAATTACTACATTGCTTAGAAGGCCCATTTCTCCTATTTCTTTAGAACTATTGTGTTTTGCTTGTGTTAATATTTATATATTCAATTGTTTATAAATCTTATGAAATGTTGCATATATAAAATATTTATTCATTAAAAGTATATCCAAGTTCTCATTTATTGAAACTTTTAGCTTAGAGTGGAAGCTGATTGTGATGGTCAGATGGACTAGAGAATCTAACACTTTCCCCAATATGTATTCAATTTCTTTATATGAATCTCTAGATAAGGCAACCTGGTGTTCTACCAGGAATACAATCGTTACTCATTTTCTAGAGGAAGAAAATGATTTTCAAATGTGGTCTTCGTAACACTTAAAAAACCAAGTGGTGGCTCTTTTTCTCCGATTTAGTTTATCCTCACCATCTTTTCTAAGGCATTTAGCCCAACAAAACTTGAACATCACCATAAAAGACACCACAAGTGTCACGGTCCAAAGGCATAGGTAGGTATAGGACCATTAAACACCATAGAATAAAAAATAATCATTATAATTCCTAGATCATTTATCAATACACAATCTTCATATACATAATGCATTCAACCATATATAAATTAATATCATTAATTTCAATGTATTCCCACTTATTTACTATGGATCAAAGGTCAACCTCTAACCATCATCCATAATGAATAAACGTATGATCATCAATGGGCCAAAATGAATCATATAATCCATGTCTACAAATCATTCAATACTATGGAGTATCTAAAGTATGAACATGTCAAATTAATAAATACAACATAATTAATAATTCAAAACTATACATGAATAAGCTTTTTGTGGAGAAAAACTTCAAGAAGCTAGGTCCTCACCCTCAAGGACCTTTACTATAGCACTTGAAAAATATTTGAAAAGAGGTGAGTCTTCAACTCAATGAAATATGAAATACATTAATACCTCGTGTTTATGAAGTATTAACAATAGTTATATATATAGCAATATACATATAGCAATTCAATAAGGGTTAATAATAATAACAGTGATGTGACTACAAAAAATGACACCAATCAATTAATATATAAATCACAAAACAACAATAATAGTAAATAGTAAAATGGCAGTACTATCCTAATAACAGTGTACATATGCTTACGTAGGCATATGCCTAGGGTACAATAATCTCCATAAGTGGAAACACTAATAATTTAGACTCTTTTAGCTGAATCACCGGTACACACGGTCCAATGAATTATTCCTCATTGGGAAAGGCATTCTATCAAATACGTGATCTTTAGTTTGGTCAAAGCTAAATGGGTACAATAGCAATAATTCAGCCCAAGGTGTCTCTTCATAACAATAAAGCAATTTCTATATTATAGTTTAATATCAATATTCAATATCAACGAAATAACAAGGTTTGAACTTAGTTCAAAAAATAATAATCAAGCTTATTAACAATGAATCAATAGGCTCATCAAAAAGGGTATCAATGAATCAAATCCAACACAAAAATGAGAAAATTTCAATGACAAATATATATGTTTACCAATAACAATGATACAGTTATAGAAGGATGCATATAATAATGGAAGGAAAGTAAATGTAATCTAGGTGGCTTATCATACATTAACATTTTATAACTCAGCTTACTTGCAGTAACCTTATAATATAGTTCAAACACATTTAATTTTGTACAATATTCCTCAATATCTTTGGTTTATCTTAGCCTATACATAAATCCAACATATCTCAAAATTAGGGTTTTCTTATCTAAGAATATTCAAGACAAATATTTATGATTCTAGTCTTCCTAAAGTCCATTTAAATATTTTTGAACTTCAATTTAATCATTAATTAAAGAACTAAGGAAAATATAGATTATAGTCATTATTCATATTATCATTCACTTAAAAACTATTAAAACTCTTACCTTCCAAACTAACCATTAATACAAATCATTAATGCTCATAAAAACTTATCCATAACTCATAAATATAACCATTATTAAGCTCAAATCATATATAAACGAAAGTTTGAAAGAGTTATCTTTTTCTTTCACAACTTGAAATTCTTTGTTAAGTTGAACCCTTAGATAAACGTGTGGTTTCTTGGAACAATTTTTCTTAAGATTTTA
Source organism: Aleurites moluccanus (assembly GCA_948193065.1). Lineage (NCBI taxonomy): Eukaryota > Viridiplantae > Streptophyta > Magnoliopsida > Malpighiales > Euphorbiaceae > Aleurites > Aleurites moluccanus. Next base: position 18,839 of record CANXYC011240004.1, on the reverse strand, counting down.
ACTAATTTTTGGTGGTTAGAGTAAAGAAAGTGAGGTTTGCTTTGCTAGGTTTTAGAAATTTAAGAAAGGAAGAAGAAAGAAAGAAAATATTGCAAGTGTTGACTGGAAGAATTTTAGGGTTCTTTTTATAACACTCGATAGATAACATATGTTACACTAGAAAAATATTAATGAATGTTCTAGATGGGTAATGCTCATTACTCAAATTTTAGAATTTGGTCAATTTCAAATAGAAAATAAATTCACGCTTGTTACTAAATGGGTAATGTTCATTATTGCTCTTTCACGAGCATTTTCATATTTTATACTCGCTATATGTGAAACTCAAATTTGAACATTTTGGACAAAAGAAAAATAATGCTCAGTATTTAAGATTCATATTTGTTCCTTCAAAAGTTAAATTTAAGAAATTCAGACAAAAAGGAAATTTACAAACGTTTCAAATAATAATGTTTGTTACTACCATTAAAGTTCACTTCTAAAGGATTTAACCACTTTACAAGAATTCCAAAGCCTCTAACGCCATTCTAACAAGTTAAATAATCAATTATAAGGATCTATAAGATGTATATACTATCTAAACTTAAATACAATCTAGAGCACATAATCCACAACTTATTACATAGAACATATTAAAAACGTAACGAATAAGTTTGGAGTATTACAATATACGATCTTTGTTTTAATCTGATGTGTATTCTAGCTAAGGTTTTTTTTTTTTTTTTTTGAATCTTCTAAATAATGGGTACCCCTACCTTACCTTTGAATCAACATCAATGTTGATCACTATATGAGAAATTTGTAATTTGAAGTCTTTATTGTGTGTATATTTCATAATATAAGAAATTAAAAACATCAACCTATAATATTTTTCTTTACATAAATTTTAAATATACACAAGAAAAAAAAAAAGCCACATAATGGATATATTTGAGTGAATATAGAAGCCAATAAGTCTTTGATTTAGTGATAAGTTTGAATTCCATTTGAAATCAAATTTAAAAATAAAAAAGGCGAACAAAGAGAACAATAATTTTTAGATTTTCATATTATAATTTTAAAAAAAAAGTCAAATATATATTTGTAAGTCCTTTTAAGGTCCATTTGGGCAGTTTGGAATTAGAATTGGGATTAAATTTGAATAGTCCAATTCCAATTCCACCATTTAGAAGCACATCTAAAATAATTCTACCTATAATTTCTGAAATTGTAATATAAGTAAAAAAACAATTCCATAATTTTTAACTCAACCCTTAAAAATTACAATTCCACAATCACTAATGCCACCTTTCCACCACCACCACCTGCAGCTATAATGGTCCGCCATTACCACCACCACCTTCATCATTGTTGGAGCCGGTCGCCACTATTTTCAGTATTGACCACCAATACCGTCGCCACTATTGTCTGCATCGGCCATCGCTACTACCGTCGCCACCACAGTTAGTAGCGGTATCCCATCACCAATACTAATTTTTATGAAATTTTAATTTCAATTCTAATTTTTTATATGATACAAACGTGAAATTACAATTTTAATATAATTTTAATTTTAAAAAATTAGAATTAAAATTAAAATTTTCAATTTCAATTTCAATTCCACTATCAAAATATATCCTTAGGTAACAACAACTAGAACTTAAATTTAAGATTTTGCATCTCTAGTTATGACTTCAGTGTTACTGAAGCAAAAGCTTATTAGTAAAAACATTGTTGATAATACTTCTTATCGAAAGATAAAGTTTTTTTTTTCTTTAGGAATAATGAAATATTAAAATCATAATGGTTTATCTTTGTCAATTACGAAGTAAATTTCAAATAGAAACTAATTTTACTATACAAATTTGGGTAGTAAAAATTAAAAGACTAAGGTTGGTTCATTTATGGGGTTTAGCTGAAAACTTATGGAGGAGAAGGCAGACATAACGGACAAGCTTCCATTTTAGGTACAATTGTAAATGGGCCAGCCTTCAACTGCAATTTTTGCTCCTATATATTCAAGAATGGTTTAGGTAATGGAAATTTGGAAATACCATAGTTGCCTACTCATGTCAATCACTAGATGGGGATGAGGGTAAAATGTGAAAACTAAAAACTATGCTTGTCAATACTGTTTCAATGAAAATATCAAATTTCTTAGTATAGTGGTACCAAATATATTCATTAATTTTAATCTCTACTATTTTAAAAATAGTATTCTTAGTTTGTAAACTATTTTCAATGGAAAATATAAAATTTTAAATAATAAATATTTTATAATCTAATAACTCAAGACCTAATAAAGTATGTTATAAAAATAAAACATTAATAACTAAAGTATAATTAAGATATCTGTATATAATTTTTTCTTCCAATTCATAAAAGAGTTGCAATTGGCACTCTTTAAATCTTGATTTGGCTTGAAATTAAAGTGAATTTCAAGCCAATGGCAGGTTTTAATAACCATAACTAAACAATTGAAACATTGGATTAAAAGTATTATTAAGATAATTTGATAAGTACTTAATATATAGTGAGAATTTATTATCTAATTGATTAGTTTTAGTCATAATTAGTCTAATATATTAATATGTTTTATGTGTATGTTTGTATATTTAATACTCTCCTATATTTCTCTTCCTCTTCATTCATAAAAAATTAATATTGTATCAGAGCAGGTTTAAACTGATTTATTAATTTCTTAGTTTTCAATCTGAATGTCCAATCTTAACGGATCCGATCCATTATTTCTGCCCCATTTCAAGGGGAGTGAATTTGTTTCCTAGTTTCCCATGTTGGATATTCAGTCTCCAATCAACCTAGTATTTAGTTCAAGTGATAATTAAATATTTATTCTCAATTATCACTTGAGAATGAGTATTAAAATAATTTTAGAAATAAAAAATATAAATGCTTAAAATATGATGAGGTTTATACTTCATGAGTTCTAATCATATTAGTCATGATAAACCCAATATATCAATATATATTATATATATTATGTGTATATTTATATACTTAATACTCTCCTATATCCCTCTAGCTCTCTATTCATAAAAAATTAACAAGTATGCAAGTGTATATCATAGTAATTTTGCCCAAAGTAACTATTGTATTCAATGAACCTATTTATTTATTATATATTTTTATTATTATTAGTCAATTTTTATTTATCATGTTAAATTTACAAAACTTGAAAGAAAGTGAATTTATTTTTAATCATGTCCTACTATTCAAAATCCTGATTAATCAAATTAAGAAAACAACTGACTTGCCGATAAAGCTTAATAATTTAGCATAAAATTTTTCAGAGTGAATTACTGTAGACTTCTTAAATATTTAATGTAATTAGTATTTAATTCTATTATTATAAAATAATAATTTTATTCACTGTGATTTATTAACGAATTAATTTTCTTTTTCTTTTTTGTTAAAATTAATATATAAACTAAAATGTTAATTTTTAAACAATAAAAATTAAAGTGTAAATTTTTTTCTTATATTTAAAATTTTTAAACTAATTTAATTTAATAATTATAATGTGAAATGTGTAAAAAAAGAAATGAAATGAAATTAATTCCATGTTTGGATTCATAGAAAATGAGGGATTGAGAAAAATTAAAAAAAAAAAAAAAAGAAAAGAAAGAAAATAACACAATTTTCTTTCATTCTTTTGTTTGGAAAGGGTGAAAAAAAAATGGGAGAAAATAAAATTTGAGTAAAAAATAACTTATAGAACCCACAAGTTATTTTCTCTTTAAATTAAGAAAAAAAAATGAGACAAAAAAAATTGAAATTATATATAAATAACTTTCCTCTTATATTTTTCTTTTTCATATTTAAATATAAAATAAAAAGAAATTTGATTTATATTTTATATTATTATTTAACTTATGTTTTTCCCTCTCAAACAAAGGGCAAGAGGATTTTGATGGTTCCAAGTGATTTGACAAGAGAAGGGATGCATGTGAGGAGTGTGATGTAGACATTGACCTGACAACCCTCATTACTCTTATTATTACTCCTATTACTATACCCAATTAACAAAGCTGCTCTTTGCTTCTATTTCCTATTGTCAGGCCATACTTTTTAATTAATTAATTAAAAAAATAAAAATTGAAAAAAGGGGCTAAACAATAAAGAAACCGTACTTAGAATGGAAACGGTCCCCTAATATATATATACATATAAAACAGAGATTTAGAGAAGACACGTGTCAGTAACCCATGATCACTCTCAATCAGCCCCCTCTTTTTTTTTATTCTGAATTCTGATTGATTGTATTGTTTCAGACAGTGACTATTGTCTACTGTTTGTTTGTTGAAGAAAATATAAAACTATAGCTTTTTTCTTTTTTAAATTTAAATTTTTTATTTTATTGTATTATTATTATTATTTAAAATGAAAATAAATAATTAATATAATTGATATTAATTAATTTATGATCAAAATTAAATTGAATTAAATTAAATTAAATTAAATTAATTTTATTATATTATATTATATTATTATTATTACCTTGTTTAAGTCCCCATATATATATATATATATATATATATATATATATATATATATATATATATATCATTTTTGTAATTGATAAAAATATATAATTTATAATATTAAAATTATTTTATCCATACATATTCATAAAAAATATTTTTGTTAACAATTTAATTAATTACTACTATTTAAATAAATATTGATTCTATTAGAAAAAACAAATATTTATTAGATAAATAAAATAAAATTTCAATAAAAAGTAAACTTAAAAGTAGTCACAAATTATATTTTTTTAATTTTATTTTTTTATCAAAAATATTTTGTCCTTTCCATTTCTCTTAATTATTTTTCTTCTCCTATTCAAATAAAAAATTATTTTACTCCTCTATACAACATATTATATACCTATAATCCATACGAATGAACGCGGGAGTAATAGTTTAACTCTTAAAAATTATTAGGTCTGGTTTTATTTTTAGTTTAATTTAATCTATTTAATATTATACAATTTATGCTAGAAAACTTAAAATAACAGAACTTACCAAATTAAATATATATTATATATTTTTTATATTATGTATTTAAGAAATAAAAATATTTTAATAACTATAAATATATTAAAAAAATAAAATAATTAGATCAAAATATATCGATTGGATTTAATTTAATTAATTTTATAAAAATAAATTTTATTCATTTAATTCGACTCAAAAATTAATTTAATTTGATTTTTTAAATTTTAAATTTAATTAATTTAATTTTTTTAAAAAATTATTTAAATCGAATCCACTCTATGCTCACTTTTAATTCATACACACTTTATAATACTTTTTAAATATATTTTTTATTTTTTATTTATGATTTTCAAATTTTAAATTTTCTGCTTTTGATTATTATTATTATCATTATCATGCACTGACTCCCACGTGCAACTCTGCCACCACCTTCTATTGCCACCAGTCACCAGTCACCACCACCTAGAGTGAGAAATAGAGAGAGATGTCTGACTGTTTGAAAGTTTCTCTCATTCCTTTTGCCTTTTCATTGATCAATCCTCTCTTTCTGTTCTGTGCCTTTGATGACTTTACACTGTTAACAGCAGTTAAAAGAGTTTTTACCCATTGGATAATTTACATAAAATAAAAGGTAGTATTCTTGTGATTTTATTCTTTCAATTATTGCCTTTTACTTTCACCTAAGGTTAATTTTTTTTTTTTTTTTCTTTTTAGATCTTACAGGGTTTAAGATAATCATCTAACTAAGTGTGCTTATTTAGTCTTATTCATGCATTAAATTGTGAGTCTTAATTTATGAAAATAATTGAGAATAAATTGATGCTTTGAAAATTTTAATATTTCATGATACTCCATCCCTAATTTACACTAATGATTCGTTGTTTATTTTTCATGTTCTTTAATATTATAAAAAAAATAAAAAAAATTAAATTTTGAATATTAGAATATTGATATTAATATTTATTATAATTTTTCTGGCTATTTTATTGTTTTATCTAAGACAAGTATAAAAACAACAAAGTTATTTTTATCAATCTATTCGGTACTTTAATTTTGAGTGATATATGTTAGTTATTAATTAATTAATTAATGTTAGTTGTTTAATAAATTTTTTTTTAGTAGATGCATTTTGTTGGGAAAAATATCCCATTGAATAATGATAAAATAAATAAAGAATTTATAAGTGAGTGGATGTTGGACTTAGCACAAGCCAATTGATTTTGTGCAAGTGAATTTCATTACTTACCCATTTATAAGTCCACTTATATATGGGTCCATGGATTTTAATATGGTATCAGAGTCTCATACCCAAACGGGTTAGATCCTGGGATCCATGTTCGAGCCCCCGTTGTTGTTGTTGGACTGATGATGATGTCAGTCCGGGCCGAAGCTATTGAAGAAAATATCAGCTGCTCCATTTATGAGCAAGTGTCAACCAGTTTGTTAATGTTAGGCTATGAGCCAAAAGCCCGGTTGCACTTGAGGGAGTGTGTTGAGAGAATATCCTAAAAGCTCGGTTGCACTTATGTATGGGTTCATGGACTTTAATACATTTGAAATAAAAATATGTATATATATCATTTTAGTTTGAAATATGTCATCAAATATTCTATATCAATTATTTTATACTTTAATGAATTATATATAAATAAAAATCAATATTAATTTTAATTAAACATAATTAATTTTTTTAATATTTACTTTTATATGATGAGAAATAAAAATAATTTTGAATTAGATTAAAAAAACGAGGCGCATCAAAAAAACGCCTCTTTCAACTATCAATAGATTTGGTTATCGAAATCCTTAACTATCAAAACCATGACTCGATATCATAAGGTTTAGAGTCCTAAAATACTTATATGTTGAGATGGCTCGGCGATGAAACGTCTCATTATCCTCATCACATATAAAAACTCCACTCCATTTATAGTCAACCAATAATCTCCTCGTTTCGTTCATAATTGAAAGAGAAGCTCCCATATATTAATGAGAAAGACAAATAACGTAAAGATGTTATGACAATATCTTAATGTTGAAGAAAAAACAATTAAGAGATTGACACAATTAGCAAGTGGAAGATAATAACTCATTAAAAACTGAAGAGAAGCTTTTCTACGACATCATATTCTTCTCTTCTTTTTTACTATTGATAATAAATGATAAGAAACCTTTCTAAGGCCCAAATGAGAAAAACAAAAACAAAAACTATTCTACATTTAGATACAGAAATCATCATATTCATTTTCCATTATGTTCTATTGGCTATTTGTGCTTTTAAGGTTTACAACTATAGCATATATATGCAATCAAATTTTATGAGCTATGTAATAGTATCAGAATTGTATTATTGCTAATTAATATACTAAAAATTGTATTAAGTTATTTTATTATTATGCACAAAAAACTTAATTTAGCTATAATTAGAAATTTAATTATAAGTAGATCAATTATATGCAAAGAGATATGTTTTCTATCTAAATTAAGGAGTGTCTTAATTAGATTACTTGCTTATTGTCAAATAAAAAAAATACATGTGATTTGATATGTAGAAAATGTTGTTTCTTAGCTATTAACTAGAATTGAAAATATAGATAAAAACAATCACCAAGTTATTAAAAATCAAGAAAATAGAAATAATATCAAAACAATTTATCTAATTAACTGAAGCGTGATATATTATTATCCTTAAAAAATATTTCGGCCCCTTAGTAGATTACCGATACTCACAGATCCCAACCAAAATCATCTCTAGGTTGATTCAAGCACAAGAATAAAGAAACTCTAAGAACAACTATAAAACTATTTTAATCAGACTGAAAAGACTTGGAAAGACTCTGTGTATTTTTTGTGTGTTATCAAGACTTCTCCTTATTGTAATACATAGGAGAAAGGAATCAACGTTCATAGACAAAATATTAATTTCATAATTGGGTGAATTAAAGAAAGAACATTCATAACCATTAGTGAAAAAAAATTTCAGTTTAGGAAAAATAAATCGGTTTTGACTTTGTTATAGTTGGGTGTATTTAAAAGAAATAAAAAAAAATATTTAGATTTTACACGCGCGCACCACACCACACCGCATCAAGTCAAGCCGAGCTGCGCGCGCGCGTGATATAAGGTATGCACCCACTCATGTCACATATATAGTGTGGTCCATTCAGTAATTCTTATTTGACTATGAAGTGTAATAGTCAATATATACTCTTATTAGAATTTGTAATATTTCAATATGGGATAGAATATCTTTTGATATACCCACTTATATATTATATATACAATAATCTCCCACATATATCAAAGGATAGATTAAAAACAATGAGTGATCAAAAGAAAATGAAAGTGTATGATCAAAATCAAAGAAACTCTGACGTATAAGCACTGGTGTCTTTTAGACTATGAATCAATACATAGACTAGATATGATTTAAATCGCAAGTTTTTTATGAAACATAAAGTTTCCATGAACCTCCACCCTTTAATGTGAAACAAAAGTACATATCACTCACATCACAGTCTCACGTATAAGTTATTTAACAAGATTTGACACATTTTGGTCATGTGCCAATACTTGGAACACATGAGTGCTTTAGAGATACCTGCCTAGTTCTCATAGGGGCGGCCTCACCCTACACTCATTTAGGTGCCTCCATCAAGTGTACTCTATTGTCATGTATACCACTCAATATGGATTATGGATAAGCATTAAGAGTCACATATAGACTCAACCTCATCACAGTAGAACTACTCAACCTCATCATTGTAGCAGTACACTACCCTACACTATAGGGATGGACTCAAATATATAAAGTGGGTAGCATCTCTAGACCATCCAGTGACTTCTTATTACCCATATGAACCTACTTTATGGGATCACCAATCACATAGGTTGGGTTGCCATCACTTCTATGTCATAGACACGAGTCCCATCCCCCTCGATGTACTTTCCACTAGCACTCTACTAAGTGGTTTGGTAAACGGATCTGCAAGATTAAGCTCTGAACTTACAAAATCAAGGGATATAACCCCATCAGATAACAGTTGTCCCATAATATTATTGCTTAGACGTATATGTCTTCTCTTGCCATTATAAATCTTGTTATTGGCTCTCCTAATGGCAGCCTGACAATCATAATGCATAGACACAAATGTAACTAGTGTTGCCCATAAGGGAATATCTCCTAAAAGATTTCTAAGCCACTCTGCTTTAGAACCTGCATTCTCTAAGGCAATAAATTTAGACTTTATAGTGGAGCGTGCTGCACAAGTTTGTTTTGAGGATTTTCATGAAATCGCTCCTCCTCCTAAAGTAAACACATATCCACTAGTGGATTTGGTCTCTTCAAAATATGAGATCCAATTTGCATTTGTATACCCTTCTAAGACTGCAGGTGTGCTTGAATAATGTAATCCTAAGTTCATAATACCTCTCAGATATCTAAGAACTCTAGTTAAGGCGGTCCAATGATCTCTATTAGAATTTTGGGTATACCTACTAAGTTTGTTAATAGCATAAGCAATATCAGGTCTACTACAATTCATTAAATACATTAAACTCCTAATAATTTGTGCATACTCAGTTTGTCCTATACTAGGACCATTATTTTTTGCAAGATGTAAATAGGAGTCATTAGGTATTTTCAAATGGCTAGTCTCAAAATGTCCAAACTTCTTAAGAACCTTCTCTACATAATGTTTTTAAGAAATTACATAACCATTTTGAACTCTCTTTAGTTTTATTCCTAATATTACATCAGCAACACCCATATCCTTCATATCAAAATTAGTAGATAATATTTTCTTAGTTTCTGATATCACATCAAGACTAGTCCCAAAAATTAGTAAGTCATCAACATATAAACATACTATTACTCCAGACTCATTATTTTCAAACTTAGTATATATAAACCTATCTACATCATTCACTGAGTATCCTCCAAAAATCATTACTTTATCAAGTTTTTCATTCCACGTGCAACTCTTCCACCACCTTCTATCGCCACCAGTCACCAAGTTATTAAAAAATGTTGTTTTTTAGCTATTAATCAGAATTAAAATACAGACAAAAAATAATCACCAAGTTATTAAAAACTAAGAAAATAAAAATAATATCAAAACAGCTTATCTAATTAACTGAGGCGTAATGTACTACTATCCTTAAGAAATATTTCGGCCCCTTAATAGATTACTGATACTCACAGATTCCAACATAAATCACCTCCAGAATTCAACAGCTATAACTTCCTTGATTCAAGCACAAAAACAAAGAAACTCCAAGAACAACTATAAAACTATTTTGATCAGACTAAAAAGACTTGGAAAGACTCTGTGTGTTTTTTGTGTGTTATCAAGACTTCTGTCACACCCCAACTCTAGTAGTGTGACGGTCCTAGGGCAAGGGTAGGCTTAAGGCCACCATAAACCCGTATAACTCCCATATCTTGGATCTCATTAATATTATACATTCATATCAAACGCAGATATCATAAATAATCATTTCTATAATCCACTTAAGCATCATTCATATCTTTACCATTATCATCTCATAATTTTTCTCTTGTTCCTTACTGATCAAAAGATGCATCTCACATCACTAAGGAACAAGAGTACCCAAAAGGTAACAATTCATACATCAAAATATTATCATTCTCAAATGACTAACTATGGAGCTCTAGAGTATACTCCCAATACATTTGAACCATAATAGCATACATTAATTATACATAAATGTATCAAAATTATTACAAATAAGGCTTCTTGGAAGAATGAGTCAAGAAGCTTGATCTTCTCTACTAACTCCCTCACGAGCTACACTATCACCTGAAATTCATAGAAGAGGAGTGAGCCTTCAACTCAGTAAGATATGAACATGCAATATGAAAGAAACATACATATATATATATATCCAAAGGAAATATCAATTTCAAGAACATGGGTAAGAATCATCATGTGGTTAGGCTTACAAGAAACAAAAGTGCTCACAATCGAATAGCACTATCAAATATCATGATAGAACTACAGAGTGCATCGATAGCCATGCTACCTATTACAACATAGTGCATCAGTAGTCCTTGCTACCTTATTGCAAATGCATGCTTGGCCAGGCATACGCCTAGAGCTCGTGGTCCCCTCTAGGTGGAACAGTGGTATAGTAACCCTACCAGCTAGGTTTCCAAAGTGCACAATGGACCAATGAATTTACTCTCATTAGGAAGAGCGTTCTATCTATAGGATCATATGGTTTCATCTCATAAGAAACATATTGGTCACAAGACCATCAACATATATCATAATTTCAATCAAGTTTATTAAGTGGGAAATATGTGAACTTGATCCAAAAAGATTGATCAAGTCACTTGCATTATATACATATATATAATAATCTCATGAACAAGGGTCAATCTCGGTTTCAGAATATCATAAAATTTACATTTATTAGTTTGATAATACAATATCAAGTATATAGAAATTTCATGGGTGAACAATAAGAATGTTCGGTCTCATTATTTCAAAGAAGCAATAAACAATGCAATGTTCATACTTACCTCAACACAGTTTCCCTTAAATTTCCTTTAATAGATTGCTCACAATAATCTCCTCAATTTCCTTAATTTCCTTCTCCTAAGAAGTTTTCCCAAATATACAAAATTAAGGTTTTCCTTAAATCAATACTATTTAACATCTTAATAATTAACCATCTTAGAGTTTCTATTCTTAATTTCTAACATCAATTTAATTCATCTCTTAAAGAAAAATCTGCATTTAATTCGAATTTACTGTTCATGTTACTATTCATGACAGTTCATAAATTATGATTTCTCTAAAATTAATTAAAATGTATATCCTTAAAATACTTGCAATAAATTTCTATACACCCATAAATAATTATTTTAACTGCAAAATTTAATTAATCTAAAAGAATATGAAATTTGAAGAAATTTACCTTATTTCTCCAACACTGAATTTCCTGAAATATTCTGCTTGAATCTGACAATTTCTGCCTTATAATTATGCTAATCTAGAGATCTAATGCATTAATTTTGAATATTAATACCTTAGACAAGAAATGGAACAACTCTGAGAAAAACGGAAGAAGAACAAAGAAAGAAGAAAGAAAATCGCACAGAAAATTGCTACCGGGCACTGGGTTAAATAGGCCACTGCCCAAAATCCCGCTTGCCTGCTCTCCAACTCGCCTCGGCAATGCTACCTCGCATAAGCCAGCTCGCCATTCCCAGCTTGCACTTTCCAGCTCGCCAAACTGATCCGGCAATGCCACTTCTCTAATCCAGCTCGCATATGTCACCTCGCATATACTGCCTCGCGAACCCTTCCTCGCATATGCCGCCTCGACAATGCCTCTTTGCCTCTTCGCCAACTCGCTTTGCCTATCCCCCTCTTTGCCAAACTCTGCTCGTGAACTGCCACTTCGCACATTCCCTCTTCGCATAATGCCACCTCGCCTTTTCCTCTTCGCCAAATCCTTCTTCGCCTAACTCCACTTCGGATATGCCTCTTTGCCAATTTCCACTTCGGCAATTTCACCTCGCCAATTCGCCACTTCGCTAGCTCGCATTTCTGGCTCGCATTTCTGGCTCGCAAATGCCACCTCGCATTTTGCCGGCTTGCCATAACCAATCTCTGCCCAAACTGAGACTCTTCCCTGATAACTTATACTTAATCAGCTCGCAAATGAGCTTCAATCATTCAAACTTCCTGATTCTTTTTGCCACTTAAAATAAACATGCAGGGATTCAACATATCCAAAAAATTTAAATTACAAAGGCAACTACATAGACCATGGTGACTCTCTAAATTCACCAGACTTACTGCCCAAAAGTCTATCAGAACAGACCTGAGAAAATCCACTCTCCACTGAGTTATACTTATCCAAATTTTCTGAAATTTTACAAACAATATCACAACACATAAAGGAACATTTTTTATGTTTACATCTTTGGCTCAAACTGCCTCAGTCATTCCCAGAAATTTCAAACAGACACAGACTCCCTGCAGACAGGCTGAACCAGACAAGTTTTGTTCAAAGAGGCATAACTCCTCACACACACAGAATTTTACCAAGCCATTTTATAGAATTGAAGATGAAACATAAATCCACAACTTTTATGTTTTATACTTTATCAAATTATTTCTTTAAGATTAAGCATTCAGCCTCATAAAAATCCTACAACCAGAATTTCTGGATTTCTCAAACATTCTCATCCTTAATTAATTTAAATTCATCAAATATACAATAAATAAAATACAAAAAAATAGAAGATATTACATTCTTCCCCCCTTAAATAAATTCGTCCTCAAATTTATAATAATCTGTCTCAAGCCTGTAAGAGATGGGGATATTTATCTTGCATGCTTCGCTCACTCTCTCATGTACACTCTTCCATAGCTTGGTTTCTCCACAAAACCTAAACCATTGGTATCTCCTTATTCCATAGCTTCTTAACCATTCAATCCACAATGGAAATTGGAGTTTCCTTATACGTCAAATATGGTTGAAGGTCCATTTCCGGCACTTGTAGCACATGAGAAGGATCAGTCACATACTTACGAAGCATCGATACATGAAATACCGGATGTACCTTGTCCATGCTAGGAGGCAAAGCCAACTTATAGGAAACCTCCCCAACCTTGCTCAAAATCTGAAAAGGTCCGATAAATTTTGGAGACAGCTTGCCTCTCTTGCCAAACCTTAGAACTCCTTTCATTGGAGAAATCTTTAGAAACACAAGATCTCCAATGGAAAACTGAAGATCCTTTCTCTTTGGGTCGGCATAACTCTTTTGGTGACTGAAAGCTGTCTTCAATCTTTCTCGAATCAATGGAACCTTCTCTGAAGTATACCTTATCAATTTCGGTCCTTCAATATGCTTTTCTCCAACTTCATCCCAACACAAGGGAGATCTACATTTCCTTCCATATAAAGCTTCATAAGGAGACATCTGGATTGTGGAATGATAGCTGTTGTTGTAGGCAAACTCTATCAATGGCAAGTGAGCATCCCAATTCCTTCTAAAAACTAGAATGCACATCCTCAGCATGTCTTCTAGAGTTTAGATGGTCCTCTCTGATTGCCCATCTGTTTGCGGATGAAAAGCTGTGCTAAAATCGAGCTGAGTACCCAAACATTCTTGCAATTTCTGCCAAAACCTCGAGGTGAACTGAGTACCTCTATCTGAGATAATTAAAACTGGAACCCCATGAAGTTTGACAATCTCATCCATATAAATCTAGGCATACTGAGAAGCTCTATAAGTCATGATGATTGGCAAGAAATGGGCCGACTTGGTTAATCTATCCATAATGACCCATATTGAGTCATAGCCCCTTGAAGTTCTTGGCAATCGAACCACGAAATCCATAGTTACTCTCTCCCATTTCCATTCCAACAATGGCAACTCTTGGAGCAACCCCGATGGTTTCTGATGCTCAAACTTGACTTGCTGACAAGTTAGACATCTGGATACATATTCCGCAACATCCTTTTTCATTCCACTCCACCAATATGAATTCTTGATGTCATGGTACATCTTTGTTGCACCTGGATGCACATTATACTTAGCATGATGTACTTCCTTAAGAATCATATCTCTCAACCCATCAACTGCCGTAACACATAACCTAGTACCATGCCTCAACATGCCATCATTCACATTAAATCTTGGAGCTTTTTTTTTATCCCACATCATCTTTTATCTTCACCAACTGGGGGTCTTTGTCTTGAGCTTCTCTAATTTGATCAATGAGAAGCGGCTTGACTTGAAAATTTGCCAAAAGCACTCCTGAATCTGACAATTCCAAACTGATTCCCATATCATGCAATCTCTGCACTTCCCTCACTAAAGGCCTTCTACTCACTTGAATATGGGCTAAGCTCCCCAAGGACTTCCTACTCAGTGTATCAGCTACAACATTAGCTTTCCCTAGATGATACATGATTTCACAGTCATAATCCTTAAGCAATTCAACCTATCTTCTTTGCCTAAGGTTAAGATCCTTCTGCTAGAATATATATCTCTAACTCTTATGATCTGTGAAAATCTCACACTTCTCACCATACAAGCAGTGTCTCTAGATCTTCAATGCAAACACTACTGCAGCCATCTCAAGATCATGAGTTGGATAATTCATCTCATGCTTCTTTAACTGTCTAGAAGCACAGGCTATCACTCTTCCATGCTGCATAAGCACACAACCAAGTCCCACTCTCAATGCATCACAATACACCGCATATCCTCCTTCACCCGACGGCAAAGCTAAAACAGGTGTCGTGGTGAGACAAGTCTTTAACTTCTGGAAGTTCTCTTCACAAGCATCCGACCATAAAAATTTAACTTGCTTCTGGGTAAGCTTGCTCAAAGGAGCTGCACTCTTGGAGAAATGTTGAACAAATCTCCTATAGTAGCCTGCCAAACCCAAGAAACTTCTAACTTCCGAAACATTCGTGGGTTTAGGCTAGCTAAGAATTGCATCAATCTTTCTAGGATCAACTTCAATCCCTTCTTTGCTCACTATGTGCCCCAGAAAGCCCACACTCTCAAGACAGAATTCACACTTCAAAAATTTGGCAAATAGTTGATGCTCTCTCAAAGTCTGCAATACAATTCTAAAGTGTTCCTCGTGCTCTTCTTTACTCTTAGAATACACAAGAATGTCATCAATAAACACAATGACAAACTTGCCAAGAATGGCCTGAACACTCTATTCATCAAATCCATAAATGCAGCTGGTGCGTTAGTCAATCCAAATGACAATACTAAGAACTCATAGTGTCCATATATGGTCCGGAATGTTGTCTTCGATACATCCTCATTCTGAATTCTCAACTGATGGTACCCCGACCTCAAGTCTATCTTAGAGAAATGACTTGCACCTTGCACCTGATCAAATAAATCATCTATTCTTGGCAAAGGATATTTATTCTTGATAGTTACCTTGTTGAGTTGCCTGTAGTCTATACACAATCTCATAGAACCATCCTTCTTCTTTACAAAAAGTACAGGTGCTCCCCACGGTGAACTACTGGGTCTAATGAATCCCTTTTCAAGCAAATCTTGCAACTGAGTCTTCAATTTTTTCAACTCAATTGGTGCCATACAGTAGGAAGGAATAGAAATTGGGCTAGTGCTAGGTAGCAACTCTATACCGAAATCTATCTCTCTATCCGGTGGCAAACCAGGCAATTCTTCATGAAATACATCTGGGAACTCATTGACTATAGGAATCTGCTCCATACTTCTCACTTCCTTACTAGTATCCCGGACATAAGCCAAATATCCTTGGCAACCCTTCCTTAACAATCTTCTTACTCCAATGGCAGATATCACATTGTATGGCACTTCACTTCGCTCCCCTTGAAATTCAAATTCCTCACCCGAAGGTGGCTTAAAGACTAGCTTCTTCCCATTACAATCTATAATGGCATAGTGCTTGGACAACTAATCCATGCCTAAGATCACATCAAACTCTAACACCGGCAATTCAATCAAATCCACATCCAAGCTCTTGCCACCTATGCTAACCACACAGGATGGATAAGAATTCTGAACCTCAATCCCTTCCTCTAAAGGAGTAGAAACAACCAACACACTTTCAAGCAATTTATAAGGCACATGCAACTTTCTAGCAAAACATGACAACACAAAGGAATGCGTAGCTCCCGAATCAAATAATACTCTACCATTCAAAGCTTGAATCGGAAGGATACTTGTAACCACTGTATTGGATGCTTGGGCTTCATGCTGAGCTAGAGCAAAAGCTCTCCCTTTACCTCTACCCATAGGAGTTGATCCAGAAGCCTGAGCCTCATGCTGACCCGATCCTCTGCCAGCCTCAATGGTCCTGCCCAGAATACCTCTACCTCTCCCTGGCTGCTGACTAATGCTCCTCTCTCTGCTCATCTGAATTGTAGCCTGAGAAGCCTGAGGTCTACCTCCAAAGGGTGATTGTGGACAATTCTTGAGAAAGTGACCTTGTTGTCCACATCTGAAACATGCTCCTGATGCATAATGACAAGGACCACTATGAAATTTGCCGCATGCAGGACACAGAGGTTTAAGAGCCTGGGTGATGCAAAACTAGCTGATCCCTGACTCATTTGAGAAGTAGGTCCATGAGTAATCCTTCTCTGCTATAGTCTCCCTGAAGGTCCTCTATACCCACTTCTAGGAGCTGACTGATGGGCCACTACCATAGTCTTCATCCCACTATCTAGTTTAGAGGAACTATCATCCTTGAACTTCTTCTTCTCAACCCTCTCTAATCTGGCTTCCATCTCCCTATTCTCAATTATCCTAGCTTTGTCCACCAACTTGGAATAAGAATCAAATTCAAGTGCAGCTAGGAGCTTAAACAATGGAGCCACCAATCCTCTGCAGAATCGCTGAATCCGTGCCACTTCTGTAGGCACCAATGTAGGAGCAAACTTACTTAGCTAGCTGAACTTCCTGGCATATTCTGAAACACTCATGCCGGGGGTCTGAACTAATTTCTCGAACTCGAAGAACTTAGCTTCCCTCACACTCTCAGGAAGGAATTCATTCAACACTAATTCTTTGAATCTCTCCCAAGATAACTCTTCATTATCCCGAAGTATACTAGAAATGCTTCTCTTGAAGCAGTCTTTTGCTTCAGCCTTCATCAGATAACCCCACAAACTCTATGGCTCTTCTATCAGGAATCCTTAGAATCTACACTTTATCTTCAATTTCTTGTAAGAAATTGGTAGGATCCACTTCACCCTTATATTTTGAGGGCTTAAGCTTGAGAAACCTTTCAAAGGATATCTCTTCCTCTTAACGTACTACTGGTGGTGGAACTACCGGAGGAACAGGAATTTCTGGAACTTGCACTGGAGGTACCTGTTGCTGCCTTTGCTAAGTAATAAACTCAACTATCATTGCATAGTTCCTCTGAAGCTGGTTTAACTGTTGTGCCATATGAGTCACATCCACTGGTGGCATAGGAAGAACCTCATCACCTCCATTACCGCCTACAGAACCTTCTTCAAAAGGTAAATCCGGCCTAGGACGGCCTCGACCTCATACTCTACCATGACGCGGAGGCCTCTCAATACTGATAAGAAGAACAAACATTATCAGACTCATTACGCACACTTAACGCAGATATATATATACCGAAGGAAAACACAATTGGATGAAACACGAATCCTATGCCTTGTAGTTATCTTAATCAACACTTATACTAGTGCTCATGCATCTCTTTCTATCTTCTATGCTAAGGATTATAAACCTATAGCTCTGATACCACCTCTATCACACCCCAACTCCAGTGGTGCGACGGTCCTAGGGCAAGGGTAGGCTTAAGGCCATCATAAACCCGTAGAACTCCCATATCCTGGATCTCATTAATATTATACATTCACATCAAACACAAATATCATAACTAATCATTTCTATAATCCACTTAAGCATCATTCATATCTTTACCATTATTATCTCATATTTTTTCTCTTGTTCCTTACTGATCAAAAGATGTATCTCACATCACTAAGGAACAAGAGTACCCGAAAGGTAACAATTCATGCATCAAAATATTATCATCCTCAAATAACTAACTACGGAGCTCTAAAGTATACTCCCAATACATTTGAACCATAATAGCATACATTAATTATACATAAATGTATCAAAATTATTATAAATAAGGCTTTTCGGAAGAATGAGTCAATAAGCTTGATCTTCTCTACTAGCTCCCTCACGAGCTACACTATCACCTGAAATCCACAGAAGAGGAGTGAGCTTTCAACTCTGTAAGATATGAACATGCAATATGAAAGAAATATATATATATATATATATAT
>CANXYC011239981.1:0-13146 GCA_948193065.1 Aleurites moluccanus | reverse complement strand
GATTCAGATGATAATGAAGAAACCAAGGAAGAGGTTGCCAATCTATGCTTCATGGCAATTGATGAGGATACTTCTTATAGCGAAGTAATTAATTCAGACTTTACTCTTTATGATGATGTGAAAATAATGAAAACTTTTTTTTTCAAAATATCATAAGTTGCAAAACAAATATGAAAATTTGAAAGAATTGTCAAACAAATTAGTTCATTCTTGTGAAAATTATAAAGAGGAAATAGTTAAATTAAATGCTTGCAAATGTGATTTGGAGAAATAATCACTCTAAAAACTCAAAAGGGTGATTCTATTTCAAAGGAAAACAAAATTTTGAAAAATAAATTGCTTTCATTTGATGATTGCTTGTCAAAAGTTTCAAAAGGAAAAGAAAAACTTGATCACATTCTTGAGTCTCAAAGATGTCCAATCATTAAGTATGGACTTTGTTACAATGGGAGTGATATGTTTTCTACCTCCAAAACCACATTTGTTAAAGCGTCTAATTCAACCCATAAACCATATATTCCACTATCTAAAATGCATAAAAATGTCATGCATAAGTCGAAACATACACATAAGATTCAATATCATCTAAAATCGAATAATTTGTGTAAAATAAAATATCATTATTGTGGAAAAACTGGTCATACAAATTTCAAATGCCATATTAGAAAAGTGCATTTAAGATACATAGATGATACTAACCCTAAATGACCCAAAAACATTTGGGTACCTAAAAATGGTCATACTCTTAAATGTAGGTGTGCTTGAAAACTAAGATTGAAGACTTTTGGTACTTAGATAGTGGATGCTCAAGACATATGACTTGGAAAGCTAGCTTGCTCTCCAATATTGAAGATAAATCGGGAGGTAAGGTAACTTTTGGTGATAATAGCAAAGGTAATGTCACGATCCACTTTTGGATCACGACGGTCCTAGTGCATGGGTAGACTTAAGGTCACTGGAAACCCGTAGAACCTATGAACAATCAATTTGTTAATCATTCAATCAATTTTAATTCATTCATCAATGCTTAAATTCTATTTATTACTTATAAATTTTACAGAAAATTTGCCAGAGTTTCCTTTGTAATTTTAATGCTATTTCCGACCCAAAATTGGGTCTTTCAAAAATTTCACAGCCTGCACTAAGATTATTTTTTCACTCCCAATAATTTTCCATCCTTATACTCTCAACTTCATAGATCAATAATCATACACGACACTTCTAAATCTCTTTTAAGATATATAAATATTATTTTTGCATTTTCAGTACCATTGTCTCTAACACTTCACTGTCATTGTCATTATCAATCATTATACATTACACATTACAATTTTTTAATGCCACTGAATTGTCAATTATTTCAATGTTCATACATCATCATAGTACTCAATCATCTAATTACATTCAGTACTATGAAGCTTTATGAGTTGACACTTTTGACTTTTAGAAAATAAAATTCTACCTCGATGAACTTGACATTCTAAGTCGGAGAAGAAATTGACTTGGAATCAGCCTTCACTATCTCATTCTTATAAAAATTATAAACCACAATAGGGTGAGTATAAAAATACTCAGTGAGCATGTATATATCATTAAATATGAGATATAAATATATAATAGCAAAAATGGTCAATGGTAGTCAAGTGTCAATAAATACGATGAAGAATATCAATATATATTCAATTTACATGTCAAGGTTAATTAATTTGCACACCAAATGTCTTTGGGAGTTTGGAATAGGTAACAATTAAATTGATGAAAGATTGGATTCACGACCCGAACTAGGGAGTCGCGACGGTCCAAGGGTACGGGATCCGCTTGTGCCTACCAGTACCTCGATGAACCCCTAATACAATTTAACTAATACTTATAAACCTTATTCATTCTAATAGTTTATATATCACACAAGTTCATTCATGTTACAACATCATATCTCATGCCAAAACTCATACATATACATTATGACAATGTTCTGCCAAAAATTCGGCAGAGTTTCATCTATATTTCTAACATGCCAATTTACCATTTATTAATTAAACACTTCCAAATATCAATTCTTAACTCAACTCCATCTCCACATTGTCAACTCATCCATATTTTTCAATTCACAACAAAAACCATCATCATTATCATACCTACTATAATACCAAACTGGCCAGTTATAGCAACATACACAGATAGATAAATACATACATATCAACCTAAATACTCATACTTTAGATTATAGTACCATGGAGCTACTAGACAGAATTTGGATAAAAGATTAACTTATAATATTTACATATATATGTCAAAATGTCCATGGCGAAGAAAGATGAGCATGTGGAACTCGGACCTCACCATCACCTGAAAAGATTTAAACCCATGGGGGTGAGTATAAAATACTTAGTAAGTAATTATATAAAAAAATGCATGAAAATTTTATACCGTTTAAGCTGAACCAGAACCTAAAAAGGATAGGAGCAATATAACAAAGGATAGAACAAATAACATTGAAAATATATGGTAACATGTGATGAAATATAAGTATAGCATATGAAAGGTTCAAAATATGGTGGCCTATAATATCAAGTAATATGAGTCACGTCACATATGATATAATAGCAAAATAGGGCCAAATATGTCCAATAGGCACAATTGTGCTAACAAATATATATATGGCGCAATAGTGCGAAACCAATAGTTACGTAAGAGTGATCGGCTCTTACCACTAGAGAATATAACTCCCCTCTCTAGTAAGGGTCAAATATGATACCAATGTACACACGGTCAACAGTAAATCCCGCTACACCGTCATAGTAGTCCTGTTATGATATCATATGTAAAAGTCTCATATAATAGGTATAGGTTCACCAATATGTCTCAATTTTACATATAACAACTCATTTTTAGGTTATCAGTGTCATATAGGCATGCTGGCCAAAGTTAAGAAATGGGCCCGCTGAGGCCCAGTTTCGCTAGCGCAAATGGCAAGTCAAATTACGTGTCCGTTTTAGGATTTTTGAGGAGTTTTCGGTTCTCTATATTATGAACATATTTAGATGGACTATTTGGTATCAATTTGAAGCTTAGGGATAGGGGGAAAGGATTGGGCCAAGTATCGGGTTAAAATACTTTCTACGTTTCAAATTAAATCAGTCGGAAGTTTAGGACAGTTAAGGTCAGTTCGGAGGGTCATCTTAGGTGCCAATTGGGTGTCTTAAATCAAATTTGGGTTTTTACATATCAAATTAATTCAAATGCATATGTTATTCCATATGATGTATAAATGCAATAATTATATATAAAAACTTACTTCTAAGCTTAGCCAAGGCACGTAGCTCCTATCTAGCCGAAGACCCCCTAACGGACGCGGTGATTGGCCGACTTGTCCCTTCCTCGAGAGGCTCGCCTATATTTATATATGTACTCTCTGTAAGGATTCAAATCATCACATATACACACAATACACATCAAATACACATATACTCACAATCAATGGTCATATTTCCTATCAAATAACAAATTTATCCTTTTTGCACATATCGGCCATTCGGCCAAGGCCTAACTTGGGTCATAAATATTTAAATCTCATATTCTTTATACAACACATTAATTCACATACATATTAACATATTAAAGCAAGTTTGGGCTTATGTTCAAGCCTAGATTTCATGCAAAAGTATTTTGAACTTTATAGGTCATAAAGACCTAAACTCATTTCAATATTAAATTAAGCATACTAATTACTTCCTATTTGCATCAAATACCTATCAATCAAACACATTACTCATATTTAACAAATCGTACATAAAAATCACCTTATAACCCTAACCCTAGTTCAATAATAATTCGGCCTAAGGAGGGCTTAGTCATCTAAACTTAATTTTTCCAATTCAACTTTATAATTCAGTAATTAAACACATCAATTTAACAATTCTAAGCTCAATTACACATGATCAAATCAAATTCTCACTTTTGCCCTAATTAGGTTCGGTTTAAGGGGTTTTTCCCAACCCAATATTAAATCTTCCAATTCACTTATAATTAACCAATTCAAGTTATCAATTACACATCTAAACTATCAATTTCACCAAACCAAGCCAATTTCATCTCCGCCCCCCCCAACCTAGGGCATTCAGCCAAAGGGTTTTTTCCTCCTTTTGTGTTTGTTCTTCCATTTTAAGCATTCAATTGTCAATTCACCATGTCAATTAAAGATCCAAACATTCAATTGCAAAATTTTTGCAAGAAATTTTACACCTAAACCCTAATCCCATTCGATTTCAATGTCCATTCCAAAATTGAAATACAACCCCAATTTAAACATTCAATTAACATCAATTGAATCCATTTAACATCATTTATACAATCAATTGCTCCTTTGAAACACAAAAATCATTTTCCCCGAATTTTCCCCATTCAATTCGGCCATAATGGAATTCCACCCACTAAATGTTTAATCCCTCAATTCAATCATTAAACTCAACATTTAAATGTAGATAAATCATTAACTAACCTGAAATTTAAACTTACCTTCAAATTCTTAGAAGTGGCCGAACCCTAGTCCTCCAATATCTCAACCAAAATAAAATTTTAAGCTATGCTTGAAGAAAAGGAAGATATTAATGATAATCTTCACTCAAACTTAAAAATTCTACTCCAAAAACCTTGATTCTCTTCAATGGCTGAACAAAGAGGAAATTTTTCTCTTCTTGTCTATGTTGGTCATGGTTTTAAAGGAGGAAAGAGCAACATGCAGATTTGTTTTGAATAAAATAAGAGTTAATGGAATTTTTTCCATATAATCACCTACATTCAATCTCACAAAGTGCACTTTGCAACCTATACATACATCCCTTGGATTAAAATGCACCAATACTTTGTTCCATTGAATTATGATGAGTGAAAATGCTATTTACTACCTCCTCTTATACTTTTGCTTTAATTGGGTCCTTATAAAATATCAATTAAATCCCTAATTTTTATTTTCTTATGCAATTAAGTCCTATCATTTTTGGTAACCTAATTTGGCTATTTTATTTATTTTTTATTTATTTATTTTATTCTCATTATTTATTTACACAAACAAGAAATTAAAAATCAAATACACATGTAAGCACATCAAAATAATTTCTAATGAATTAACAGAAATTCCTAAAGGTCCTTAACTATACTAGGCTCGGTTAGGACTTGGTCTTACATTCCACCCCCTTCAAATAAATTCGTCCTCGAATTTAATAACTAGCAAGGTTAAAAATCAAATACCTGAGTCACGAAAAATCTAAGGGTACTTCTTCCTCATCTTCGACTCACTCTCCCAAGTACACTCCTCTATTTTCCTGCTACGCCATAAAACTTTTACCATTAGAATCTCTTTGTTACGAAGTTGATGAATCTGTCGATCTACTATCTCTATTTGGATCTCCTCATATGACAACTCCTCGTCAATTTCAATGTCCTGTGGCTGAATGATGTGCGAAGGGTTTGACACATATTTCCTTAGCAAAGAAATATGAAATACCAGGTGCACATGGCTCAAATTAGGTGGGAGGGCCAACCGATAAGATACACTATTAATCCGATCAAGAATCTCGAAAGGCCTTATAAATCGGGGGGACAACTTTCCTTTTCTTCCAAATCTCATCACACCCTCTATGGGTGATATTTTTAAAAACACATGATCACCTATGGAGAACTGAATATCTCTCCTCTTTAGATCCGCATAGCTTTTCTATCGGCTGAAAGCTATTTTAATTCTGTCATTGATCAAAGGAAATTTCTCAATCGTCTCCTGAATCAAATCCGACCCCTCCAACTGTTTCTCACCGGGTTCCACCCAACACACAGGTGATCTACATTTTTGGCCATACAACGCCTCATATAGTGCCATCCCAATCATGGAGTGGTAGCTATTATTATAAGCAAACTTTATCAGTGGAAGATACTGATCTCAACTACCTTTAAAGTCCATAATACAGAGACATAACATATCTTCCAATGTTTGAATCGTACACTCTGATTGACCATCTGTTTGAGAGTGAAAAGCTGTACTAAAATGCAACTGAGTACCCAGGGCTTCCTGAAATTTATGCTAGAATTAGGATGTGAACTGAGTACCCCTATTAAAAATGATCAATGTCGGAACACCATGCAATCACACAATTTTATCAATATACAACTGAGCATATTGTACAACAGTATAGGTAGTCTTCACTTCAAGAAAGTGAGCTGACTTAGTCAAACGGTCTACTATTACCCATACTAAATCATAACCCCTCTGAGATCGTGGTAATCCCACCACAAAGTCCACGGTAACCTGCTCCCATTTCCATTTCGGTAACTCTATCTCCTGTAGTAAACCAGAGGGCTTTTGATGTTCAAACTTCACCTGTTGACAAGCTAAACAGATAGATACACATCGAGCTACATCGCCCTTCATATTCGGCCACCAGTAATGGGCTTTCAAATCATGGTACATTTTTGTCATACCTGGGTGCATTGTATAAGGAGAGTAATGTATCTCTCGCATAATCTGTTCCCGAAGCCCCTTTACATCCGGTACACATAACCACCCTTTACATTTCAATACCCCTCCATCTTCTAAGAAATCCAGAGCTTTCCCCTCTTGTAACAACTCTCTAATTTGTACTAACTGCGGATCAGCATTCTGAGGACTTTTAATCTCATCAAGTAAAAGTGGTCTCATCTGAAACTGTGCCACTAGTACTACCTATTGCCCTCTAGTCTCCAAATCAAATTGTTGGCCCATAGCAAATAACTCTCGAAGATCTTGTACCAAAGGCCTCTCTGTAGCCGATACATGTGATAAACTTCCCATCGACTTTCAGCTCAAAGCATCTGCTACTACATTTGCTTTCCCCAGGTGATAAAATATTTGACAACCATAGTCCTTTAATAGCTCTACCCATCATCTCTGCCGCAGGTTTAACTCTTTCTACTGTAAAAGATACTGGAGACTTTTATGGTCAGTGTATATTTCACATTTCACCCCATAGAGATAGTGTCTCCATATCTTTAAAGCAAAAATAACTGCCGCTAACTCCAAGTCATGTGTGGGATAGTTCACCTTGTGCTTTTTTAGCTGCCGAGATGCATATGCAATCACCTTTCCATCTTGCATCAATACACATCCCAAACCAATTCTGGAAGCATCACAATAAATAGAAAACATACCAGTCTCGATAGGTAGTGCCAAAACTGGAGCACTCGTAAGATAGTTCTTCAAAGTCTGAAAACTTGTCTCACACCTATCATCCCACTGGAACTTCACATCTTTCATGGTTAGCTTCATTAGAGGAGAAACAATTTTGGAAAAATCCTTCACAAACTGACGGTAGTATCCCGCCAAACCAAGGAAACTACATACTTCCGTCACTGAGGTAGGGCGTAGCCAATTTGCGACCGTTTTATCTTTTTGCAGGTCGACTTTAAGATTGTTCTTCCTAATAACATGCCCTAAAAAGGTCACCTCATTCAGCCAAAATTCACATTTAGAAAGCTTTGCAACAAGCTGATTCTCTATTAAAGTCTACAATGTGATTCTGATGTGTTCTTCATGCTCTTCTCTGCTTTTAGAGTACACTAAAATATCATCAATAAAGACAATGATGAATCGATCAAGATAAGTTTGGAATACCCGATTCATCAAATCCATAAAAGCTGCGGGAACATTTGTTAACCCAAATGGCAGCACCAATAACTTATAATGGTCATATCGGGTTTTGAAAGTAGTCTTTCAAATATGCTCCGCTTTAATCTGCAACTGGTAATACCCTTATCTCAAATCAATTTTTGAAAAGTAACAAGCTCCCTGCAATTGATCAAAGAGATCATCAATCTTTGGCAATGAGTATTTGTTCTTTACGATCACTTTATTCAACTGTCTGTAATTGATACACATCCGAAATGACCCATCTTTCTTCTTAACAAATAACACTGGAGCTCCCCAGGGTGAACTGCTAGGGCGGATAAACCCCTTATCAAGGAGTTCCTGCAACTGCACTTTTAACTCTTTCAATTCAGGTAGAGCCATGCAATACGGTGCAATAGAAATCGGATTAGTACCCGGATATACATCAATCTCAAACTCTATTTCCCTCTTAGGTGGAAACCCTGGTAGATCATCTGGAAACACATCTGGGAATTCCCTTACAATAGGGATATCATTCAATACAACTGATGCTTTAGTAGTATCAACTACTGCAGCTAAATATGCCTCACATCCCATCCGAATAGATTAACTCGCCTCAATCACCGATATTAGGCCCGATGCACATCTATTTACTTCCTCCAGGAAGCTAAAAGTCTCCCAATCACCAAGTCTAAAATCTATACGTTTCATAAACAATCAATCACATCTTTATGGGTTATCAACCAATCCATGCCTAGAATGGCATCAAACTCAAGCATAGGCAATTCAATCAAATCAGCATATAACACATGATCACATATAGTCACAGCACATTGCTCATATCGAAACCCCACTATGATATTTCCCCCTAAAGGTGTAGCAACATTCAATGGTATCGGTAATGGTCTCCTATCAATCCCCAATTTCCCAGCATAAACAGGCGAAACAAATGAGTGCATGGCACCAGAGTCAAATAGCACATATGCTATATCAAGCTGTATAGAAACCATACCAATAACTGTATCATGTGAACTCTGGGCCTGCTATGGGTTCATAGCAAAAACTCTCCCCTGACCTTTGCCAGCAACTACCTGGCCCGATGTCTAACCTGCACTTGATGGTCTCCCCCTACCGGGTCCCCCTCTACCCATCTGAAATGTTGGCTAAGACCCTGTACTGCTTGCCGACTGTGGAGTCCACATAGGACAATCTCTATAAAAGTGGCCAAACTGTCCATACTGGAGGCATGCTCCCGATCTCATCCTACACTCCCCTGTGTGCCTCCTTCCACAATGCCTACAAGCAGGTAGCTCTGAGGTCATCTGTCGAGGCCTACTAGAGCCCCGAGAGTAAACAGGAGTAGTAAATCTTCCTCCCTACTCTCTATATTGTGGTCTCCCCTGCCTTTGAGATGAAACTAACTGTCCTGACCTGGGAGGTAATCAGATTGTCTGCTGGTGTGAAGATCCCTCCCCAGGTCTTCGAAACTCACCACCTCTACCCCTCTTCCTCTGGTCTTTCAAAGATCTCTCCTCTCTATACTTAGCTTCCATCTGGGCAGCTTTATCAATAACTTTACCCAGAGAGGTAAATTCCACGGTTAGCAGGGCATTAAACAATGGAGCATGTAACCCTCTCCTAAATCTGCCAATCAAGTCTGCCTCAGTCAGGGATATCCTCCTCGCATATTTGCTCAATCGTCTGAACTCTCGTGCATACTCTAGAACACTAAGATTGCCTTGACTCAACTGTTCAAATTTAATAATGTTCCCTAATCAAATTCCTTCGGTCAAAAACTCATCCATTAACCACTGTTTGAACTCAGCCCAGGTCATCAGGTCATCACTATGGATATTCTCATCTATGTGTTCATCAAACCATGTAGAGGCATCCTTCTGTAATAATAAACCCACCAGCTCTATTATTCTGGCATCAGAACATGGCAGCTTCCTAACAATCTTATCCACCTCCTCCATGAAGTCACTGGGATCCATGCCATATTCCCCTGCATATGTGGGCAACTGAAACCTTCTAAATTCTGACATAGTCACCCCACCCTCGGGTATAATCCAGCGACCCCTCTGTCTCTGATAATCAACTGGCACTGGGGGCACCTCAGGCCATATTTCAGGCTGAATGGGTGGTAGGGGAGGTTGTTGCACTGCTGCAGGCTGTGCTGCCAAATGAGTCTATAATATCTGCAACATTTCCCTCTTGAATTCTTGCATTTCTTGACTCCAGGGTGCATCCCCGCCACATAAGATTCAGTGCGCCTACGACTCCTAGATTGTTCGGTCGCCTGCACTTAGGCATTTAAGGCAACTTCTGCCTTACCACATAACTCTCGATGATCCCTCTCAATCGTGGGAAAATCCGGTTCCGAAGCGTGCTGAGACATCCTTGCACACTAAAAGAAAACACATAATCAAATCAGAAAGAATAATTTCATATTGGTACGCAGAGTATAAAACAATGACGATGATTGTACTTTGGCAATATACAAATACCTATGCTCCATGGTACAAGGGTTATATATGCTAACAACATGCTTACAGTATAAAGCAAACATAAACTTTTGCTCTAACACCAACTTTGTCACGATCCAAACCAGGAAGTCGCGATGGTCCAAGGGCATAGGATCTGCCTATAGCTACCAGTACCTCGATGAACCCCTAATACAATTTAGCTAAAACTTATAAACCTTATTCATTCTACTAGTTCATATATCACACAAGTTCATTTATGTTACAACATCATATCTCATGCCAAAACACATACATATACATTATGCCAATGTTCTACTGAAAATCTGGCAGAGTTTCCTCTATATTTCTAACATGCCAATTTACCATTTATCAATTAAACACTTCCAAATATCAATTCTTATCTCAACTCCATCTCCATATTGTCAACTCATCCATATTTCTCAATTCGTAAAAAACCCATCATCATTACCATACCTGCTATAATACCAAATTGGGAAGCTATAGCAACATACACATATAGATAAATACATACATATCAACCAAAATACTCATACTTTAGATTACAGTACCATGGAGCTACTAGACATAATTTGGATAAAAGATTAACTTATAATATTTACATATATATGTCAAAATGTCCACGGTGAAGAAAGATGAGACTGTGGAACTCGGACCTCACCGTCACCTGAAAAGATTTAAACCTATGGGGGTGAGTATAAAATACTCAGTAAGTAATTATATACAAAAATGCAAGAAAATTTTATACCATTTAATTGAACCGGAACCTGAAAAGGTTAGGAGAAATATAACAAAGGATAGAACAAATAACACTAAAAATATATGGTAACATGTGATGAACTATAAGTATAGCATATGAAAGGTTCAAAATATGGTAGACTCTAATATCATGTAATATGAGTCACGTCACATATGATATAACAGGTAAATAGGGCCAAATATGTCTAATAGGCATAATTATGCTAACAAATATATATATGGCACAATAGCATGAAACCAATAATTATGTAAGAGTGATCAGCTCTTACCACTAGAGAATATAACTCCCCTCTCTAGTAAGGGTCAAATAAGATACCAGTGTACACACGGTCGACAGTAAATCCCGTTACACAGTCGTAGTAGCCCTGTTATGATATCATATGTAAAAGTCTCATATAATAGGTATAGGTTCACCAATATGTATCAATTTCACATATAACAACTCATTTTCAAGTTATCAGTGTCATATAGGCATGCTTGCCAAAGTTAAGAAACGGGCT
Organism: Aleurites moluccanus; assembly: GCA_948193065.1. Taxonomy (NCBI): domain Eukaryota; kingdom Viridiplantae; phylum Streptophyta; class Magnoliopsida; order Malpighiales; family Euphorbiaceae; genus Aleurites; species Aleurites moluccanus. The sequence goes on along the minus strand of CANXYC011239981.1, from coordinate 1,750 downwards.
CACCGGGGCCCAGTTTCGCTAGCGCAAATGGCAAGTCAAATTACGGGTCCGTTTTAGGATTTTTGAGGAGTTTTTGGTTCTCTATATTATGAACATATTTAGATGGACTATTTGGTATCAATTTGAAGCTTAGGGATAGGGGGAAAGGATTGGGCAAGTATCGGGATAAAATACTTTCTAGGTTTCATATTAAATCAGTCGGAAGTTTAGGACAGTTAAGGTTAGTTCGGAGGGTCATCTTAGGTGCCAATTGGATATCTCAAATCAAATTTGGGTTTTTACATATCAATCAATTCAAATGCATATGTCATGCCATATGATGTATAAATGCAATAATTGTATATAAAAACTTACTTCCAAGCTTAGCCAAGGGACGTAGCTCCTAGCTAGCCGAAGACCCCCTAACGGACGCGGTGACTGCCCGACTTGTCCCTTCCTCGAGAGGCTCGCCTATATTTATATATTTACTCTCCGTAAGGATTCAAATCATCACATGTACACACAATACACATCAAATACACATATACTCACAATCAATGGTCATATTTCCTATCAAATAACAAATTTACTCTTTTTGCACATATAGGCCATTTAGCCAAAGCCTAACTTGGGCCACAAATATTTAAATCTCATATTCTTTATACAACACATTAATTCACATATATATTAACATATTAAAGCAAGTTTGGGCTTACGCTCAAGCCTAGGTTTCATGCTAAAGTATTTTGAACTTTATAGGTCATAAAGACCTAAACTCATTTCAAACTTAAATTAAGCATACTAATTACTTCCTATTTGCATCAAATACCTATCAATCAAACACATTACTCACATTTAATAAATTGTACGCAAAAATCACCTTATAAACCTAACCTTAGTTCAATAATAATTTGGCCTAAGGAGGTCTTGGTCATCTAAACTTAATTTTTTCAATTCAACTTCATAATTCAATAATTAAACACATCAATTTAACAATTCTAAGCTCAATTACACATGATCAAATCAAATTCTCACTTTTGCCCTAATTAGGTTTGGTTTAAGGGGTTTTTCCCAACCCAATATTAAATCTTCCAATTCACTTATAATTAACCAATTCAAGTTATCAATTACACATCTAAACAATCAATTTCACCAAACCAAGCCAATTTCATCTCCCCCCCCCCCCCCCCCCCAACCTAAGGCATTCGGCCAAAGGGGTTTTTCCTCCTTTTGTGTTTGTTCTTCCATTTTAAGCATTCAAATGTCAATTCACCATGTCAATTAAAGATCCAAACTATCAATTGCATAATTTTTACAAGAAATTTTACACCTAAACCCTAATCCCATTCGGTTTCAATGTCCATTCCAAAATTGAAATACAACCCCAATTTAGACATTCAATTAACATTAATTGAATCCATTTAACATCATTTATACAATCAATTGCTCCTTTGAAACACAAAAATCATTTTCCCCCAATTTTCCACATTCAATTCGGCCACAATGGAATTCCACCCACTAAATGTTTAATCCCTCAATTCAATCATTAAACTCAACATTTAATGTAGATAAATCATTAACGAACCAGAAATTTAAACTTACCTTCAATTTCTTAGAAGTGGATGAACCCTAGTCCTCCAATATCTCAACCAAAATGAAATTTTGATCTATGCTTGAAGAAAAAGGAAGATATTAATGATAATCTTCACTCAAACTTAAAAATTCTACTCTAAAAACCTTGATTCTCTTCAATGGCCTAACAAAGAGGAAA
>CANXYC011239809.1:0-13080 GCA_948193065.1 Aleurites moluccanus | reverse complement strand
AATAACATCATTTTAATGTCCTAATATTATTTTCTACCTTCAAATATCATGTTTATTTCCATAAAACTCGAAGGGGTGTGAAATGACCATTTTACCCCCAGTTCACCAAAAATTGAGTTTTTCCCAATTTCTTCCTAACAGTCTTTAAAGCACTTTTACATGTATAAAACTTTATAAAACATGCATATTCATACAATTTAAACATAAACATGCATAATATATAACTTTCAGACATAGCAAACATCTCTCAAGTTTGCCCCTTTAAAGCTTAAGTTCTAAGCCTTTAAACTGGGGTGTTACAGCTCGGTTGAGGCCTCACAAGCCTGTGAGCCATAGTATTGTTATAATGTCATCATGAAACCTTTTTCTCATACCATTACCATGTATCCAAGCTATGCTTATGCATCCATTATAGTTGGACCAATAACCTTTCGAGTCAAATCTATATAAACAAAAAAGCCTTGTACCCATAACCGAACTAAGAGGATCATACTATCTTAGATTAGGAACCCATTTAAATCTTGGTGAAAACAGACCTAACCCATGGTTCTTATCTTTTGAAGGTACTAGTGGCTGACTTACTCTTAACTAAAGCTGGAACTGAGCTTGTAACCATGAACAGACCCCTCACCAACCTCCTCAAAAGGCAAGAGGACACTTTCCAAGCTACCATTGAAGCACAACGAAATCGCTTCATTGAGATGAACCTCCAATTCATTGAAAATATGAACCAACAATGCCAATCCATTCTTCAAGAAGTGAAGACTGTGCTAGACTTATACCCATCTACCAATCCATTCAACCCAAAGGCCAGTACCTCTACTTCAAAGCTTCCCATAGTTGATTTGACCAATAATGGGTCAACCCCGGGTGTCACTATTACTACTAACTATCTCTTCCAAGAAGGAGAAGAGCAAGCTCTATCTGAAATCAAGAAACTCATGGAAAAGTTTGAAGCCGTCGAAAGAGTTCTCAAAAACATTAAGAAGCATGAAGACTTGATTGATGTTGATTCTCTCACACTCTTTCCCAATGCAAGGGTCCCACCAAAGTTCAAGATGCCATCCATGGAAAAGTTTAATGGAACCACCTGCCCCTAGACTCACCTTAAGATATATATGGGGGCAATGAATCCTCTAAGAGTGGACAATGAGCTCCTTGTTCAATTGTTCCAAAGATCCCTTACTGGAGCTGCTATGAGATGGTTTGTTGATCTAGACACCAACTTCAATAAGTTATGGGATGACATCTGCAATACTTTTGTTAAATAATACCACTACAACGTTGAAGTTGACATCATAATGAGGGATCTTGAAACCACCCAACAATAACAAAAGGAATCCTTTCTACTTTTCTTACTAGGTGGAGGGCAAAAGATGCACAAATGATGAATAGACCCATCGAGTAAGAGCAGATTGATATCATCATCAAAAACCTCCTTCCAGCATATCAAACCCACCTTTGATGTAGAACATGATCCTATCTCTTTGATTCGATCATGTGAAGACTATTGTTGTGTGCTAAATCTCAATGAGTTTATGGATGAGCTCAATGCCATAACTCTAAGTGGATGATTCTACCAACCTTCTGCCCAACCAACCTAAAATTCCCCTCTAGTTCAATCCATACCTCCGCCTGCTAAAAAGTTGAAAGGCAGCATTGAGCCAGATGAAGATGTTGTGCTAAAGCAATTGAAAAAAAACTCAGGCAAGCATCTCCATTTAGAGCTTGATCCAGTCATCCTACCCTTATTGCCAAGCTCTTTGTAAGGCTTTAAACCAATGCCAAGCTCCTATTGATATCTCACCTCAAACCTTAGTTGCTTCTTTAACCAACTCATACAAAGGTAAATTAATCGCTTTTAGTAACCATGACTTGCCTAATGGGGAGGATAGCGATAACCATGCCCTGTACATAACCGTCATGGCTAGAGGAAAGACAATCCTAATAGTACTAGTGGAAAATAGTTCATCTTTAAATGTGTGTCCATTAAAGATGGCTAGCTAATTGGGTTTGGGAACTGTAAATTTCACACCCTCCGATCATATTGTGAGGGCATATGATAACACCAAAAGGGAAGTTTTTAGAGTAGCTACCCTTGATATGACCATTGGGTCGGTGACGACATTTATCCCTTTGTAAGTAATTGATACCCTAGCCTATTTTAACCTCCTCATTGGAAGGCCATACCCTTTTCCCTCCATCAAAAGTTCAAGTTCCCCTATGGAACTTCCATTATTATAGTCAAAAGTGACATGCATGGAAATAGTGAGATCCCACTTTCCATGCTAATCTTGGAAATCCAATATGAACCGACTGATATGCCATTATCAAGATTCTTTTTTGACACTATTCAATTCATCGAAGGTGACGAAGGTAAGGAGTTGTTCCTTTTGACTTTGACCCTTATAGAAGCATAGTTGTGGCTAACATTATGAAAAAATGAACTATTTTCCTAGTCTAAGTTTGGGGAGGAATCAACAAGGAATAATATCCTTTAATGACTGCCCTGTGGCTAAACCACCATTTGGGCTTGGTTATGAACTCATCGAAGAGGATGAGGAAGAGGTTCGAGAAGAGCTAAGCTAAGAGTTGAGGTTAAAAGGAAAGATGAATCATTTGATTGACCGATGCACCCCTACTTTAAAACTTTAAATGGCTACTTTGTCAAATAAGGGGAGGATTTCCCTTATTGTGGTTTTTATGAACCTTGGTATTGCCCCTTAACCTATAAACTGAGCCCAGGGTTTAAAATTTTCTTTGATGTCAGGCATAATTTAGAAGAATACGAGCTAATTTACATGCTAGAGAAGGATTGGGAAGAAAACATGGAAGCTACTCTCTTTGAGCGAGTTTTCATGATTGAAAGTGGAGTAGTTGCAGACCCTACAAAGCTGATCCAAACCATTTTTCCCCATAACAAAATTGGCATTATGAGAAGATAGTCTGCTTTGATGAAGCCGAGCTAGAGTCATCTAAGTTCGAACCCAAGTCATTCAAGTCCGAGTTGTCTGAGTCAATTGAGTCGTTATTTTCCTTTCTTAGTCTTCTGTGTCTATAAAAAGACCTTTATGGTCTTTCTTATTTTACTTTGAATGTAACCAAGATGATGAGTCTTTTTTATCATAATAAAATGCTTGCCTTTTTCTCTTATTTTCCTTTGTCAGATTTTCCATTTTTTTCCATTCAATTAGAATGAGATATTAAAAAAATATGAAATAAGATAAAAAGGGGAAATCAATTACTTTTGGCATAAAATTCACATCATAACTCAGTCTAAAGATTCAAGGACTATTTGTATGGTAACTTAATGACATAACATCCCAACATTACAAATTAAACTTCCATCTGCACTCCAACAAGGGCAACACCCTATTCCCTTGTTTATAGCATGGAAGAAGTTCTTCCAATTGAGTTGCAAATCCGATCTACCAGGGTTATGCTCGAAAGTTAGCTAGATGAAATAGAATAGGTCATAAGGTATCATCATCAGCTGAATGCCAAAGACGAGAAAAGGATGGATGCCTTGTATCAGCTTCAAGATTATCAACTGAGGCTTGCTAGACATTTCAACAAAAGAGTGACCGATAGAGGGTTAGATAAAGGAAACTTGGTCTTAAAGGAAATCAAAACTCTAGTTTATGATCCAAGAGGAAAATTCTGACTTAATTGGGTTGGTTCATACATACTCAAGAAGATCCTGTTTGGCGGAGGAGTCATACTCCTGGACCTGGATGGAAATGAATTCTCGAATCCATACAACCTAGATCAACTTAAAAGATATTTTGTGTAATGTAATGAGTTATGTAAACAGAACTATAAGGACTAGATGTTTAAAAAATTAAGATATAAAAGTATTACGGAGATACAGAGGTAATCCAATTTGGGTACGGTCCAAAGCATAATAAAAATATCATTCTTTTTGTGCCAAAGTTAATTGACTCTTACTTGCTAAGTTGAAAAACTGTAAAGGCAGCTTAGGTAAAAATCAAAGTAGTTCAGCGAGTCGAAAACCCGAAAGGGCAGCTCGGATAAAAATTAAAGCAATAAAAAAAAGAATAAAAAGAATATAAAAATGTCTCATTTTGACTGTCCTATATGATAAAGTCATCATTCCAATTATCATGGATTCGTATCTCGTTTCAATGATGCAAGTCAAATTATTGTCTCATTCATTCCATTCAAAAAGTCAGTGTTATAAATTAAAAACCATCCCCCATCTCATTTTATTGAAATCATAAAGTCTAAACCAAATGTCAAAGTATCTAAGTAAAAATAAAGTCCTATCTAATCCTAGGTCGACAGAAGCAAAATAGAAAAGTAAGGAAATCTTAACTACAAGTCCTTCTCTTCCTAGGATGGACATCTCTGTTATCATCTAAGTCATCATCAACTGGTCGCTTTTCAAGCACTTTATCAAAAAATCTATTTGCAGCCATCATCTTCATACCTCTAGTGTCAACAGTCTCCTTATCTGTCTCCATCGTCTCTATCACTCCACCAGCTGATGTCTCTATAGCAGTCACAGCTCCTTCATCCGTCTCTATCCCTAGCTATAGCTCATTTATCAAGATGGATAGCCTAATCTTCTCAGTAGGACAAAATAAGGTAATAAACCAAGCATCATACCCCTCCAATCTGTCTGATAAACCAGCCTACTAACAAAGCGCATAGATCACCTCCAGCCATTCATTATGGCTCTAGCCACAATAACATTATCACGTATGTAGGGAAAAAAACTCTGTCTTATGGAATTACCTTTGACTAACCCATCTGCCTTAAAATCGGGGTATCTTGATAGAAGGTGGTCAGCCCCATGCCCATCAAATACACCATCCTATAGCGAAAACTCATCGTCATGAAAGAACCAAACTCATACTGAGGGCAATACCATAAAATATTGTTTAGATCCAATTCCAATAGCCAAACAGTCCACTCTCTCTATGAGTCAAAACGGATCAGGGTCCGTCGCATGCGGTACCTAGTAGCAGAATAAGGTAACCTATCTAGAGGACTAACTACCTAGAGATGATCCTTTAAGTAGACCTAAGTCTTCCCAAAATGAAATTTAGAAACCATAGGGGTTTAAATAGAAAAAAAAAAGAACCAAAGGGAAAGTTATACCTGGAGAATAATTGGGTTCACAGATCATGATCCTTACACTATGTAGTTAGCATCCAAACTCAAAAGGGTCTTAGCCAAAATCAGACTTGCTATAGTACAGCCCTGCTCCATTTTAGCCACTAGCTCCACTATCTCAACATCTCCTTAGCCAGGAGAGCTAGAAAATAGACATCCATCAGTCAGGCAGAAAACTAATGCAAGCATCTTGAACTTCTACCTTCTGGGATCCTCAAGTTCTTGAAACTCAGTAATCTCTGTAGTGAGGTCAACCCTATCTCAATGAACCATGGAACTAGCCAGATCATATCTTAAACTAAGCAATTTCCTAAATGATAGGAAATGCCTAACCCTAGACTCCGGACCAGCCAAAACAACATCCAGATTGCTGCATAAAATAATATTGAACTCCTCAAAGGTGGGGCAGATCTCCTCCATGCTAGCTCCAAAGTGGAATATATGGTCAACAGGATCCTAAAAGTTCACACAGGCTTCCAGAAAGTGCCAGTCCACTTTTACTCCCTCAAAGTCAAAGCATAACTGATCCCATACCTACATAAATTCATCCGATCAACCTTATCCAAATTCTTAGTCCATAGGGACATGTAGTGACTGAAATAGGGTTCCATTAGGAAATGATATTAAACTCGAGAAAGCAGAGAGAATTAAAAAAAAATCTAAAAAATAAAAAGACAAACCAATAATGATTTTCACAGAGCAAAAAACGCTATATATAGGCAAAAAAACTGATCCAAAAAGAACTAGGATTTGGTGGCATCCTGCTTTGGAGTTGGCAGCACTACCCAAGCATTTTATTAACAACACCATACCTAGCTAGCGGAGCCGCCAGCTTCACTAGCTGCCCTTGGTGGTAGCTCCTCTTCATGGTGGCAACAACAACCCTTCAGTTAGATGGCAACTCCTTCTTTTCTTGTTGACAACTCTGTTTTCTTGGGTTTTAAGCCGTAGGTCTCCATAACAAAATTTTTGGGGCATTTTAAGACATACATTGCATAAAATTTTAAGCACAACCTTGCATCAAAATTGCATAAATTTTGTATCAAGTTACATAAAAATTCATTTCAAATAAAGGGTGCATAGCCATCATATAATGCATATATGTACCATCCATGAGAACATAAGCATCATGTATAGTTCATAAAAGTTTAAAAAGTTTAAAAAAATAGAAATATAATCATAATCTCAGCCTCTCTTCCTCCGGCAATGAGGATCCTCTTGTTGGCAGGCCCATCTATCAACCTCCATCTGAGCCAGTGAGGAGGTTATAGCCAACTCCATCTGGCGCCCTATCCGATAAGTCCACAGATTATAGCCAGTTGGAACCTACATTAATACAAGGAACAATTAAGCAACAAAAATTACTAAATGATCATTTCCAGAGGTAAGCATAAGACATGTACCATAATGTTTTCTGGGAAGTCTGGGGCAAGAGGATGAACTGTATCTAGAACATGGAAAGTTCTCATCTGACCGTCGACTCCCATATAAGGAATCTCCCCAGTAATCTCCATGTTAGATCTTTCATATTCTAATATACTCATTTTGATGTAAACAAACAACTAATTAAACCTCTAATTATATTTGCTTGATTATATGTAAGGATAGATTTTCAGATTGCAGGTTGCTGGTTTGTAGCGCCTGCTACACTATTAAGTAGCCCCTGCAACTTAATTTTAAAGAAAGAGAAGTTAAGAGAAAAAATATTTATAGCCCCCACTACCAGATAAGTAGCACCTGTTACTTTTTAAGAGCATCTGCGACTCAACAGTAATAGCCGCTACATTGAGATCCAGAAGACACAGTAGCTGATTAACTTCAGTAGCCCGCTACCTATATAATTTCTCATCGCTAACTTCAGTAGCACCCACGACCTATATAAGTTTTTGCCATTACATATGCTGAAGATTGACGGCTGCTACAAAGTAGTCACAGCTGCAAATTTTAAATTCGGAGTGAGACAAAGAGGTTAGTGCCCGCTACACTATTAAGTAGCCCTTGCTACTTAATAAGTAGTACCCACTATAGTAAGTAACCTCCGTTATCAAGAAACATCAGAAGAAACAAAAATGTCTTGAAGTTTTTGAAGCAAAAAATTTTCCCACAACTTTATAAGTAGCCCCCGCTATTGAGTAGCATCTGCTATAGTTCGAATTCTGGCAAAAAATATAGCCATTGGAACAACTCTGATTTGCATTTAATGCACCCAAATGGCTCTTTTAAGCTGACGACTATTTATATAAATTGATATGAATTTATTAAAATAACAACAATCAATTTATTGTGCATTAATTCATCTATTCAAAGTATTTAAGTATTCTTGAGCTTTAAATAGAGTTTCCTATTGTAAAGAGAATTAATTGCTTAAACTTCAAGATTGTTGAAATGTAATTAATTTATGAGAGTTTGGGTAAAAGTAATTGGGTAATTTCTTTCTCATCTCTTGTAATTCTTTTAGATTGTGTGTGAGCCTTATTGTAAAACACTTGTAAGGTTTAGTATGAGCCAAAACACTTTGAAGTTTGATCTTTAACCTGAAAAAGGATAAAAGATAGTGAAATACTCAAGTGTGATCTTGAGGAGTGGATGTAGGCGTATTTTGGCCGAACCATTATAAATTCTTTTTGTGAATTTTTCTTTCCTTGTTCCATTCATTCATTAATTTTTAAGTTGTCATTAATTTTATTAAATAACCAATTCACCCCCCCCCCCCTCCCCTCTTGTTTGCCAAGGGACTTTCACTCCAGAAAAGGGTTAAAGGCAGCCTCCCCTATATTTCCTGCACTGGAACTCATATCTCCAGCTGCTAGGAAACACATAATGGATGTTCCTATACTAGGAATGCCATACTGGGTAGAAGGGCTAGTAGAATGAGCAGAAAGTCGACAAGGATCCTCAATATGACCCGTCGGTTGGGTATGGCAGAACTATGTATAAGGAATCTCGAGCTCAAGAAACAGAAGCATGGGTGAACCAACATAAGACTCCTCTGAAGCATAGATGTCATAATCCCATCTCATATCAATTGGAAGATGTTTGGGGGTAGCCCACTCTCCCATTGTCTGAACTTTGACTCTCTCTCCCCCAAAAAGTACAATATTTAGAATGGAGAGTGAAGTAGTACCCGAGAAAATGACATAAGGTAGCAGTTATATAGCATAGCTGACATCATATGAAGCTTGATCGCAAAAGGGATCATCCGCTTCTGCATAAGCAAGTCATGGTCAAACCTCAAGTCAAAAAAAAGAGGTGAAAGCAAAAATACCTGGGCAGGAGCTAGACTAACGCCCAGACAGTGCAAAACAAACAGTCAGATAAACAAATAGTTAGACAAATAGACAATTAGACAAGTAGAAAGTCAGACAAGCAGACAAGTAGACAATCATACAAACAGAAAGTCAGACAAGTAGATAGTCATACAAGCAGACAGTCAGATAAACAGACAATCATAACAAGAAAAAATTGAAAATAGTCACAAAGCAGAAATGTACCTCCCAAATAAGGAATGTCCTTCCAAAGGAAGTGAGTGCTCCACGAGAAAGTTCATTCATCTCCCTATACATGGTGCTCATAACAGCTCCAACCTAATCATATGACTCAAGCTGTGACAAATCTAGTAAGATGGGAAGGATATTCAGATTATCAGTATCCCGACAGGTATAAGCAAAGGTGTAGCTCGTTAATATCAACATTATAAGGAGAGCAATAGGCTCAGCTGCTAGAAACTCCCACTAAAAGGCTCTATGTCTCTCAAACGAGCCTGTAACCAGGTGCGCATGACAGTACTCTAAAAACGGGGATGATCTTGCCTTATCCATATCACCATATCCTCAAGAGAAAAGAAAACTAGCCAATCAGGGTAATTCTCAAATGGGCGAAGTTCAAATCTCAACCGGGATAACATACATATATCCATAGGAGTCACAGTAAGCTCACCACATGGAAAATGGAAGGAGTTGGTAGTATCCCATCACTACTCAGCCAATGTTATTCTCAGTAGGGGGTTTAAGTCCTAAAATGTCATGATCCATTTCAGGATCGCGACGGTCCTAGGGTATGGGAAATGCCAATAGCGACTGGCACCCGTAGAACCCAGTATCACATGCACAATCTATAAACCATAATATATTATCCATTTTAGTTATTTACCATCCATTATGATATTCTGCAATTCATTTGTAATTCTTTCTGTCATCTAGTGTTATTGGCTATAACAGTTAATATAACCTGTCATATGATCATCACATCGTATAAAATATCATCATCATATATATACAACTGTTCACATCCTAGCTAACCCATACATACCTCATGGAGAAGCTAGATTATGAACCTCAAAATACAGAATGCAAAATAGATATATACATCTATGACAGCAAGCAGAAATCCTCAGATGACGGACGATAGGATTCTGCTAATCTACTCCTCTCTTGAAATGGGTAAACAAACAAAGAGTAAGAATATAAGATACTCAGTGAATCTATATGCATCGCCAATAAATATAAGGTTAACAAAAGATTTAATAATATTAAAAGCTCAATATAAACAATTTACATAAAATAGTGATAGAAATTGCCAGATAGGCCAATAAATATATCATAGGCTCGGTACAATAAAGAAAAGAGACAGATAAAGGGTGGATTATATGAAATTATACAATCTCCAATAGCATGAATATGGACAATATGTGAACATACAGTCTCCAGTATATCAATATCAGTAACATAAGACTGATCAGGTCTTATGGCCAAGACCATAACCCTTCCTAGCTAGGGTACCAATAATACAATTTGCACAAGGCTGACAGTATTTTCCCACTATCTTGTTAGATTGGTAGCTCTGTCATACCATATTAAGATCAATATAAGAAAGAAACTTATCAATGGACACCATTATGCAACAATCGTATCCTCCATCTCAACAAGCTTAATATCAATCAATCAATGATAATTCAAGTAGTTTGGAAATCAACAAAGAAATGAAACATAATTGGAGTCAATAGAAACGATAAACACATCGATAGATACCATTTCATAATAATGGCATCGATAATATCAATAACTCATCAAAAATCAATTGGATCAGCATAAAGTCAATAAAACATCAATAATAATCGATAAAACAATGACCAAAGGTCTAACGACAAAAAATGGGAACAAACATAATTTGGTCATTTGCGGCCAAAAAGTTGACACAATAGGCATGCCATTGTCGCTGGTGACAGTGGCATTCAAATGGTTGGCCTACGGATTTTTCGTCATGATTTTGGTGCAATATTGACATTGCCCCAATTATCAACAAACAAGCACATGGAAAGTAATTTATAGGCAACAACCACAACTCAATAATTGAATCAAATAGACAAGGAAACACAAGTCAAAAATCAAGCACAAGCTTTAGGCAAATTGCCCTAAATAGGTTCGACCAAGGTACATTTTCCACAATTGGATTCCAAATAGCATTTTATCAATTTAGGCAAGTAATTTGATGTATAGTAGACTCACCTAACACTCCAAATCACCAAGCACAATGGATTTACTACCCAATTCCTCAAATCCTCGGTTTAGGCCAAAATCGACGATTTTCTCCGAACGAATTTTCTACAATGAAACGAACATCAATTAAACATCGATTAATATCTAATTAACTTATTCTAAAGCCAATTTACACATCCTAATTTATATACTCAAAATCCAATTATAGAACTTCCATTTAGGGTTTCAAAATTAGGGGAAATTGTTTAATGCATCAATTAATGTAATTAAACCATTTACCCAATCCTATTATCATCAATTTAATATAATTAAACCATAAAAACCAATAAATAATCAACTTATTCAAAATACCTCATTTGGCTGAAATCCACTCTTGCTTGTTCTTCAATTTTTCTTGAATTTTTATGGTTGATTTTGGTAGTTAAGTGTTTGTATGGTTTTAGTTTATGGTTTTCTACAATTTTCCTTCACAAAACAATGGAAGAAATCAATTGGAAGAAAGGAAAATTATTCACCGGTGAAGAGAGAAAAATCAGTCAAAAATTGTTCTAAGTCCCCTATATATAGTAGGACAAAATAGGCAAATTACACTTTTGGTCCTTATTCGCTTGGTAAATTATTCTGATAATTCCGTCGAAAATTGAAATTCAAAGTGAATGTTTAAACATCTTATTTTTATTAATATTAATTAATAAAAATATTTATAGAGTCATTCTGAAATTCAGACTGCCAAATTTTCAATATTTACCAAAAGTACCCTTTTGCTCGCTTTATCAGTGTTTTTTAATATTTTCCCATATTTCTTTTTACTGTATTCACATATGAATATACCTTATCATTAACCCTCAATCCAAATTCAAAAATTCATCCGTTGACCGTTCCACTATTTTTACAGCTGCGATATTGGTACCGACGATTTCTGAAAAATTTTCTCGTTTTCGCTCTAACTGAATTTCTAAAATTATTATTGGTTATTTCGATGATTTTGAACTTTATTCACTAAAACTTGTTATGCATTTATATAGGGTATTACATTCTTCCCCCCTACAATTAAATTCATCCTGGAATTTAAAAAGATACATACCTCACTACAGGAACAGGAATGGATATCGGCTCTTCATCTCTTGTCACTCTCCCATATGCACTCCTCCATGGATTGATTCCTCTAAAGCACTTTTACCATCGGGATCTCCTTATTTCGTAACTATCTGACCTGTCGAACAACAATCTCCACTGGGAGCTCCTCATACGACAAGTCATCACTGAGATCCACATCCCGAACCTCCAATATATGAGATGGGTCAGACACATACTTCCGCAGCATAGAGATATGAAAAACTGGATGTACGTGGCTCATGCTAGGTGGAAGAACCAATTTGTAGGCCACATTACCAATCTTCTCAAGAATCTCAAATGGGCTTATAAACCTTGGTGATAGCTTATCCCTCTTTCCAAATCTCATAACACCCTACATCGGTGAGACCTTAAGGAAGACATGATCACCAACAACAAAATGTACATCCTTTCTGTTCGGATCAGCATAACTCTTCTGCCTACTGAAGGCAGTCCTCATCTGATCTCTAATCATAGGAACCTTTTCCATAGTCTCCCTAATCAACTCTGGCCCCTCTAGCTGGTTCTCTCCGGGCTCCACCCAACACACTGGAGATCTACATTTCCTACCATATAGTGCTTCAAATAGAGCCATACCAATAGAAGAGTGGTAGCTGTTATTATAAGAGAACTCAATCAACGGTAAATAATAATCCCAATTACCTTTGAAATCCAGAACACATAATATAAGCATATCCTCCAAAGTATGGATTGTCCTCTCCGACTGCCCATCAGTCTGCGGATGGAAAGCAGTACTAAATCGTAACTGGGTACCTGTGGCCTTGTCACGACCCATTCCCATAGTCGGATCGCGATAGTCCTAGGGTATGGGAAATGCCAATGGCGACCGGCACCCTTAGAACCCATTATCAATCACATTCACAATATACATATATTTATCACAGCGGAATAAAATTATCCATCATCAGTTACACATAGCATAACTATATATATATATCCAATCACTCATAAAATACTATTCATTCTGAAACTACCATCTCATATATCTTCATAAACATATATATCTGTTCATGTCCAAGCTAACCTATACATACCTAATGGAGCAGCTAGATATGAACATCAAAATATAGAGTACAAAATATATATACATCAGTAATGCTGGCAAAAATCCTTGGATGACGGACAATAGGATTCTGCAATCTACTCCTCTCCTGAAATAAGAAATTAATAAGAGGGTGAGTATATAAGATACTCAGTGAATCTATATGCATCGCCAATGAAAATGAGATTTACAAAGGAACCAATGATATCAAATACTCAGAATAACCAATTGATAGAAGCATTTACAGTAAATGACAGAATAGATCAATAA
>CANXYC011239746.1:0-12738 GCA_948193065.1 Aleurites moluccanus | reverse complement strand
ATATATATATATATCATTATAAATGTTCATTTCTATGATTCATTAATCACCATTCATACATTTACATTTATCATCATATAATTCCCTCTTGTTCCTTACTGATCAAAAGACACATCCCACATCAATAAGGAACAAGGGCAGTCCAATTGTAACAATTTAGACATTAAAATGATATTATCCTCAACATCTAACTATGGAGCTCTAGAGTATACTCCTCATACATACAATACCTATTACACACTAATGAATATACATATAATATGTCTCAAAAAGAATTACATAGAGTCTTCTTGGAGGAATGAGTCAAGAAACTCTGTCTTCTATATTAGCTCCCTCTCGAGCTACACTACTACCTGAAATCCATAGAAGATTAGTGAGCCTTCAACTCAGTAAGATATAAACATAAATGATAAAGATCAAGTCAAAGGAACATGGATATTGAAATATCATAAGGTTAAGTTTACAAGAACATAAGTGCTCACAATAGAATAGCACTGTCAAATCGTATAATAGAACTGCAGAGTGCATTAGTAGCCTTGCTACCTTATCACAACAGAGTGCATCAGTAGCCTTGCTACCTTATCGCAAACATATGCTTGGCCAGGCATATACCTAGAGCTCATGGTCCCCTCTAGGTGGAACACTGATAAAAACCCTATCAGCTAGGTTCCCAAAGTGCACAATGGATCAATGAATTTACTCTCATTGGGAAGAGCGTTTTATACATATACATATCATGGGTCATATAGCTTAGATTTCATAAGAATCATACTAGTCACGAGACCATCAACATATAAACATGAATTCATTCAAGTTAATAAATAGGTTTCATATGAGTTTGGTCCAAGGAAGAATGACCAAGTCATTTACAACATATAAAGTGATTACATGGAATAAGTTATCATTGATTTGAGAACATCATGAGAATTTCATTTAATAGGTTAACAATACAATGTTTCATAATATGAGAATCATATACATGTACATTAGGAAGGTTTGAACAATCAATTTCAAGGAAACAACATGCATATGCAATGTTTATACTTACCTCAAAGCAAATTATTCTTGTGTTTCCCTCAATTACTTGTTCATTCAATAATCTCCTTTATTTCCTTGAGTCCTCCTCTCCTATGTCAAATTCTCAAATACTCATAATTAGGGGTTTATGCCCAATAATATTCATACATGGTAAATTCTTATGATTCTAATCACCTTTTAGAATCCTAATATGTTTTCTAACATCAATTTAATCACTTATTAAAGAAATGTGGAAGATTGGAATGAATAGCTACTATTCACCTAAAACCCTAAATCCATATATATCTTGTTTGTAATCCATAATAAATAATAATGATGCTCTTAAACATATATACTTAACTTATATTCATCTATTCTAACCATTAATTAACTTATCTTAAACTTAGAAGTGGGTTTGGGATAAATACCTTGAATTTCTAGAAATAGAGAATCCTTGAGAAATCTTCAATCTTGATGTTCATGAAGGTTTGATTTTTGATTTTTGTGTTAATGGAGATGAAATAAGTGTTTGAGAAGAGAATTTAATGAATTTATGGGTGGGTGAAGTGTATTTATGAAGAAAGGAAGGAAGAAGGACGAAATGGGTGAGCTGAAAATGAAAGAAAAAGGCTCAGGCTTATATAGACTCGAGGCTTCACGCTCGTGAATAGAGCATTCATGCCTGTGCAAGTCAATTTCTTAGGAAAATAAAAAATTACGCAGAAAATATTCTCACGGTTGTGAAAGATCTTTCACTCCCGTGAAAACTATCTTCATGGTGGTGAAAGGCATCTTCATGGCGGTGAAAGATATCTTCATGGCAGTGAAAGGTATCTTCATGGCAGTGAAAGATATCTTCATGGTGGTGAAATATATCTTCATGGCGATGAAAGGTATCTTCACCCCTATGAATAACTGATGGTGGAGAATTCTCATATTTTCTCCATTCTAACTTGTCCAAACTCAATCAACTCATACATACATATGATTAACACCTCAAAATAAGTCATAACTCATCATGTCTCAACATATAATCATTCTAGGAGTAATCTATACTCGACATTACATTCTAGATTATCTGCTATGCATATATAAACATATACATGCTAACATTCATCAAACAAAAATGAACGAACACATATCTACTCTAGCATTCCAAGCACAAGATATTACACAATTATTAAAGAATGAATGAAGACTGCCTTCAGTAGATAAAAATGTTATACAGATCCAAAGAGGAAAGATGTGCATTTCATAGAAGGTAACCATGTTTTCCTTAAAGTTTCACCTATGAATGGTGTGATGAGATTTGGGAAGAAAGGTAAACTGTCACCTAGGTATATTGGTCCATTTGAGATCCTTGAGAAGATTGGCAATGTCGCATACCGATTGGCTTTTCCACCTAATCTGAGTCACGTGCATCCAGTGTTTCATATATCTATGCTTCGAAAATATGTACTTGATCCATCACACGTATTGGAACTACAGGACATCGGAATAGATGAAGACTTGACATATGAAGAGATACTGGTAGAGATTGTGGATTGACAAGTCAGGCAATTGCACAATAATAAAATCCCTATAGTTAAAGTATTATGGCGAAACCAGTCAATGAAAGAGTGTACATGAGAAAGCAAGCATGACATGCAGGCAAGGTATCCATTTTCGTTTCAGCAGTGAGGTACGTATTGATTTTAACTTCGAGGATGAATTTATTTGAAGGGGGGTAGAATGTAATACCCTAGATTCATGTTACAGTTATTCAACAATTTCATTAGATATCGGACCGATAACACCGACATTAGTTAGTAAATTTCAGGAATTAATATGATATTAAATTTAAAGCTATTTTTCTCAGTAACATGGATAATGAAAGATTAAGAATAATTATAGTTAATTATATGAAGAAAGTACGAAAAAGTATTAAGGATGATGAAAAATCAATAGAATGGCAAAATCGTAAATAAGTGATACTTCAGGGGTATTTTGGGAAACCTACTGTCTAGGACCCATAATCACTTTGAAAGCTATATGATGATAAACTACAGTTAAAAATAAGCTATTTTACTCCCCACTTTGAAATCTAAAAATGAACAGAATTGACAGAATAAGCTACATAAAGTTTTAGGGCAAAAATAGAAATAATAAAAGTTTTGGGGAGAAAACCTAATTTTTAAAACTTCCACCTGTAAAAAAGATACTTAGCCATTTTTATTAACGATTTCTCATCTTCTTCTTCCTTCCCACACTAGGCCGAACCACCTTTTGCCATTTCTCCATCAATTTCAAGCCAATTTTGTGAAGAAAACCTAAAATCAAACCTTGTTTTACTTGTTTCCATCCATTTCTCACCTAAAAACCAAAAGGAAATCAAGTATTCATCAAAGAGAGATCTCAACCACTTTACCATAAAGAGGTAACATGGTGTTTTCTTTAATTGTTTAAGTTAATTAAGTATTTTAGATGTTGAATTATATGGGTTTAGCCTTTGATTACACCCATTGATTCATTTTGATGGAAATCCCCAAATTTAAACCCTAATTTGAAGTTGTAAGATACTAAATCCTATATTAGTAATCCTTAATGTCTAATTAGGTTAGAATAAGTTTAATTGATGCCATTGGAAGCTTATTTGATGTTGGTTTTGATGTAGAATACAAAGAAGATCAAGATTGCCTATTTTGCCTCCTTTGAAGATTTTGGTGGAAACGAATTTTTCTTGGAAATTGGAAGCATTAGGTGAGTTTAATATACATCATATAACATGCCTAATGTCTTAAAATGAGTTTTGGAAACCATCCTTGAAAAGCCATGCTTGGCCGAACCATGCTTGTCTTGTTTCCTTTCAAATTTTGCTTTGTTTTCCCTTTATTTCACAAGCCAATTTGATCCATGATATATTATTGTTTGTTGGAAATTAATTGCCTATTGTGTTGCCTACATTGTGATCTTATTGTTTGATATTAGGGCAATATTAATGTTGCACCAAAACTTTGCCAAATTGCCTTAAGAAAGTTGCATACCAAGTGTTCAACAAATGCCTCAATGAAAATCCCATAGGCCTACCATTTCAATGCCATTGCCACCATATTGGCTAGCCAATTGTGCCAACGCAAATGACCTTAAATGACTACTTTGTTATCCAACTCATCGTTGATTGTTATACCCATTGTTATTCTATATGTACCTTCCATTGCTTACATGTTATTGATTGACAGTACCGATTGATTTATTTGCAACTTATTTGAATATTGATAAGTTATTTGACTCCTATTGATAATCATTGATTTATTTCCATCCTATTATTAGATTATATGTTGATTTGATAGAGCTACCTTACCGATGGGGTAGTAGGTAAATACTGTCGGCATTGTGCACAATGTATGTCATGGACCCTAGCTGGGAAGGGTATATATCCTAGCCATAAGGCTTGGCCCGCCTTATCTATTCTATATGTGAATTATATAATGTTACATGTGTTAAGGCCCATTATCTGTCTTATCAATATGATATGTATATTTGATAAACTATTTATTGATCACAAACCATTGTTACTTCTTATTTCCCTTTCTTCTATAATTGGTGTGCAACCCTGTTAACCATTAACTGTTTATTTGTTATTCATATTGTTTATCCAACCTTTACCTATGATATGATGTATATTAGATTCACTGAGTATTTTTATACTCATTCTTTAGTAGTTTAATATTTTTCAGGTCAGAAGTAGAAGGCGGATTCCAAAATTTCTTTCCTCTATGGAATCCTGCAGTGTAATTTGACAGTATAATTATTTTAACTCTATGTTATGTAATTATTTTTATTAGCTCCATGGAATTGTATGTGGACGTAAATAGATTGTATATATGGATGTATAATATATTATGAAAGTTAATTATATTTATAGCATGTGTGGTAAATGATTACAGGGTTACATATTATAGACTGTAAAATAATAGAATACAGAGTAGTATAATATTAATTGGGTAATCATAAAATGATAATTGGACATGTTATTGGGTTCTATGGGTGTCGGTTACCTCTGGAAGTTCCTACATCCTAGGATAGTCATGTTCCAAATTTGGGACGTAATAGTATTAATGTAAAATGGGCGAGTAATTACATATGCTTTACAACAATTGAATAAACATGAGCAGAATTATCCGACCCATGATTTAGAGATGGCAGTTGTAGTATTTGCATTGAAGATATGAAGACATTATCTATATAGAGAGAAATGTGATATATATACATATCATAAAATTCTTCAATATATTCTTCAGCAGAAGGATCTAAATTTGCGGCAGCGAAGATGTGTTGAATTGTTAAAAGATTATGATTGTCAGATCCTTTATCATCTAGGTAAAGCTAATGTAGTAGCCGATGTATTAAGTAGAAAATCGATGGGAAGTTTAACTCATATAGCTACTTCACGGAGACCATTGGTAAAGGAGATGAAAGAATTAATAAATATAGGAGTTAGATTAGAGATGGGTACTCAGGATCGGAACCAGACTTTAATAACCCAATTTGTGATCAAACCACTATTTATTGAAGAAATTAAAGTAGCACAAGATTGAGATCCACAAATTATAAAGCTAAAAGAAGATGTGCAAGCAAGGAAAGCTCCTAATTTCATGGTGGATAATGGTTTATTAAAATGTGGGCAACGGTTATGTGTACCAGATGTGGACGAGTTACAAAAGTGACTTATGAAAGAAATACATTTAGCGCCTTATAATGTCCATCCTGGAGTGACCAAAAATGTATCATGATTTGAAGGTATGTTATTGGTGGTCTAACATGAAGCGAGATGTGACTAAATTTGTATCCACTTGCTTGGCTTGTCAGCAAGTAAAATTCAAGCATCAGGAGCTGTTAGGATTACTTCAAGAAATTAAATTGCCAGAATGAAAATGGTATCAAGTAACAATGGATTTTATAGTGGGATTGCCAAAGACCCAGCCTGGTTATAACTCAATTTGAGTGATTGTAGATCTTCTGATGAAATTCATGCATTTTTTTGAAGTCAAGATAACCTACTCAGTTGCTCAATATACTCAATTATATGTTGATAAGATAGTCAGACTACACGGGATACCATTGACTATCATATCAGATCAAGGAACTCAGTTCACTTCACGATTTTGGTAGAAATTTTAGAAAGCATTAGGTACTCAATTGCACTTCAGTATGGCTTTCTATCCACAGACTGATGGGTAGACAGAGCGTACTATTCAAACATTATAGGACATGCTATAGCTGTGTGTTCTTGATTTTGGAGGTAATTGGGATCGGTATTTACCATTAATTGAATTTTCTTATAACAACAGCTATCACTTTTCTATTGGTATAGCACCATACGAGGCGTTATATGGTAAAAAAATACATATCATAATTTTGTTGGATTGAATCAGGGGAGAAACAGTTAGAGGGGCCAGAGTTGATTAGGAAACGATAGAAAAAGTCTTTATTATTAAAGAAAGAATGAAAACCGCCTTCAATCAACAGAAGAATTATGCAGATCCGAAAAACAAAGATGTTTAATTTGTTGTAGTTGACCATGTGTTTCTCAAAATCTCACCAATGAAGGGTGTGATGCGATTTGGCAAGAAAGGAAAGCTATCACCATATTACATCGGGTCATTTGAGATTCTAGATAGAGTTGGCAATGTTTCTTATCGACTGGCACTTCCACCACAACTCAGTCACGTGCATTTAGTCTTGCACATATCTATGCTTTACAAGTATATTCCAGATCCATCACATATGCTTCAACTGCAGGCCATCGAAGTAGATGAAGACCTAACCTATGAAGAAATGACAATCAAAATAGTGGATCAACAAGTTGGCAACTTCAAAATAAGACAATACTAATGGTTAAAGTTATGTGGAAGAATCATTCGATAGAAGAGTGTATGTGGGAAAGCGAACATGATATGCAGACTAAATATCCCCAGCTGTTTTACAAGTAAGGTATATTTAGTTAAAATTCGAGGATTAACTTTATTGACGCGAGGTAGAGTGTAACACTCCGAATTTTTCGATAATTATAAATAGGACCTCATAATTAGTATAATTAACTTTATAGTCTTTAATTAGACAGTTAGATGTAAAATAATAGTTTAGTAGCTAAATAGACAGTTTAAGGTAAAAAAACATTTTAATATCTAAATTTCAAATTTTATACATAAATTACTTAATTAAACATAGAATTTCACCAAATTAATTATGAGACCTAAATTTTATATAACAAATAAATTATGAAAACTAGTAGTATTTAAAATGAGTTTTGGAGTCACAGTGAAAATATAAAAAATTTAACGTCAATTTGTAAATAATAAAAGTTTAGGGCCAAACCATAAATATAAAAAAATTACCCAAAATATCTAATAATTCTAGATAATTCTATTTTGACCCAAATTTCCTCCATCTCCCAAAGTGGCCGAATTCCTCCTCCATTTTTTTTTTCTTTCAACCAAATTTATACCTAATTAATCCTACATCAATATTAAAGCCTAAACACCTAAAAGCTATCAAAGTTTCTATCAAAAACCATAAGGAAATCTAAATTTATCAAAGGAAGCTAAGTTGGGAACATTGAAAAACTTGAGGTAACTAGTTTAAACTCATTTCTTTTCCATTAATTATGATTAGAATGATTGATATATATGGTTATTTAAGTAAATAGAAATATATATTAGGTAATAGATTAATTAGAACTTCAAATGGAGATTATGTCAAAACTTAGGATTTGATATGGAAGTGTTTAATTCAAACTAAGCTTAGATTATAATTTTCCATATTAAAATTAGTTTAAAACATGCTAAATTTATATTGTAGAAACAAGAAATTCAAGAAAGAATGGTGATGATGGTGATGAAGGGTAAGTAGGAATAAATTAAATTTTGATACTCCTAAAGTGTTTTTGATTCAATAAAGTATTGAGATGAGTTATAAGTATATTGTTATGCATGAAAATTATTTCATTTGAATTTTTAAATCCTTCCCCCTAATTTCCCCATGAATGGCTGAATGCCCCTAAGTTTGATTTCTTTGTATTTACTTGAGTTTTCTAGCTTAATTTAGCTTATTTTCCTTGATTGTTAAATGAGTTTGATATTTCATTACCTCATTTTGATTGTGTTGTTGTGGAATGATGAATTGGCTTACCCATCATTGACCCAAAACCTCAAATATTACTTGTTAAAGTCATGCTTACCATATGTTTGTTAAAATGCCTCAATAAACTTAACTTTTAATCCACCAAATGTTTAATCTTGAATTTATTACCAATTGACATATTGACACTTATGGAATATAAATCTAGCCTAACCATTTGAAATTGATTTCATTTTATGTGAAATTTTCTTATTGATTATTACAGCATTATTGTTAATATGCTTTATAGTTACCAAATTTATTCATTGAAGAATTGACCGATTTGATATGACTTTTCTTATAACCTTAACATTGAATTTGAGTCTAATTGTATATATAACCACTATTGCATTGATTATTCAATGACTTATGGTCGCTTACTTGTTTTGTAATTTTGTAGTAGTTCCATGGTTAAATAGATAGTAACTTATATGTATAATACTTAAATATGTAATGTAAATTAATTAATTAGCATATTATGGATTATAAAATTAAATGTTGATGATGGTTTGAAATATGAGAAATATGTGTTAGAGTTGAGATAGGGATGGAATATGAAAACTGGTGGTTGATGAGTTTATAACAAGAGTTCAAAGGTTTTGGTTGTGTAGGTGAGTCTCATACCCTTTGACTGTTATGTTCTATTTTTTGGACGTGACAGATAATTTAGTAAATGAGTGGCCAATGAACTTTTCTTAATTTATTGCTCAAATAAACATTGAATTCAATATACAAAATGCAAATATAAAATTAATGTTTATTAAAGTTAATTATTGAAATTATCATAAAAAATGTCTAAATTCATCAAAAATAAATAATTATTGAGATTGGGTATCCTGAATTGATGTGAAGTTTGTTATGCAGAAACAAATAGTCGGTCGCATATAATGTATTAACTGGACATCATATTACTAATATGGTCAATAATGCATAGAGGTGGCAAATGAGTTCGGTCGGGTGGGTCTGGATTGGATCATTTCAGGTTTGGATAAATTTGGATTCGGGTCAATTTGTGTGTTGTATTTTTGGCGAGTTTTGGGTAGGTCATTTCGGATTGCGAGCAGGTCGGATTGACAAAAAAAAAATTTGGATCAAATTCGGGTTGATTTGCGAGTTATGGGTCGGATTGGATCAAGACACATAAAAATTATTTTTAAAAAATATTTATTTTTATTTTAAAATTTTCTATATGTAATTTAAAAATATTAAAAAAATAAATTAACAGTTAATATTTAATAATTATTAATTATTAATTATTAATTATAATTAGTTAATTTGTTATTATTTATTACTTAACACTTATAATTAGTTATTACTAATTAATTAATTATTATTTAGCACTTATATTAATATTTAATATTTATTATTTTTTTATTAATTACTTATTAATAAGTATTTGTGTTAGTAATTTAATAACTAATTATTTACTATTTAGCACGTTGTGATATAATTTCGAAATTTATAAATTAAATGTGAAAATAATATACTTGTTATAAATTATATTATGTATAAGAAATTATAAATAAAAATTAATGATTTAATAATTAAATTTTCAATAAGGTAATTAATCATATTTTATAAAAATTAATTTGGATTACATATATAAAAATTAACATAAAATTTTAGTTATAGTGTAATAAGAAATAAAATACTAAAAATTATAAAAAAAAAAATAAAATGTATATATATATTATTTAAATATAAAATTTAATTAACTTGAAATTAAATATAAAAATTTAATTAAATTAATTTAAAATATATTTTAATATGCAACTTTACTAATATGTATATTATATCTATTAATTTATAGAAATAAGTAAAATTATTAAGATAAAAAATTATTAATAATATTTAAAAAGTTTAAATTAATATATCAATACTTTATTATATATAAATAATTATAAGCTCAAATTTTCTATAGTTTTATCTATTATATATTTTATTAAAATATCTTAATATATGTCAATTATTATTATTAATTATTTATTAATTTAAATGTTATTTTTTTGATAATTTTGATTGTTGAATATTAATATAAAAATATATATGAATTAAATTTATTATATATAAACTAACTAAAAAATAATAAAAATATATTAACTATATAATATTTCATATTTTTATATGGAATATTACAGTTATCAATCTCAAATTTAGTTAAGCTACATTATCAAATAAAGAATGAAGCAACCGCTCTAAACAGAACATCCAAATGGAGATAAATTATCTCATCATATGTGTAATGAGACAATTTATTCAAAATGATATATTATCAAATGTGGAATAATATATTAGTAATTGTAGGCATAAAAAAATATTATCGAGTGCTTATCTTAATCAATAAAGGGAGATTCGAAAATTCAAAATAACACAGATATAAGTTAAGACCTGTCTATATGGTCTTTAACCTCATTTCCCCCCAATTTTGAATATTTAATCTTTGTTCAATCCCTTTGTGAGAGCATTTGCCATATTATCCTTCGATCGCACATCGACCAAAGTGATGATAATGTATTCTATAAGATAATACAATATCGCACGTTTCAGCCTAATATGCCTCCTCTTATCATTAAAGAGTGAGTTTCTCACTACTGAAACTGTAGCTTGATTATAATAAAATAAACATAAAGAATTAGTTTTTAAATAAGTCAATGGAATATCTAGGATCAGATATCTTATCCACTATGTTTCTCCTCCTCTGAAGCTAGACCAAAAAGTTTTGATTTCATAGACAACAAAACAATACAAGTCTGTCTCTTGAATTTTCTTGCAACAGCTGCTCTGCCCATTGTAAAAATATAATAACTGGTAGATTTACTGTCTCCTAATTTTGAGCACCATGATGCATCAGAAAACCTTCTAAGATAGGAGGATGGTCACTGTAACATAGAGCAAAATATAGAGCACCCTTAAGATATCTCATCAGCCTCGTGAGAGCATCCCAATGCTCCTAACCAGGATTACTAGTGAAATGACTCAGCATGCCAACTGTACAAACTATGTCTGGCCTAGTGCAAATCATTACATACATGAGACTACCAATCAGTTTGAAATAATCCAACTAATTCACACTGACTCCCCCCATTAGGGTTTAGCCGTTTATTCGATACATAACGGAAGTAAGGGCATTTATCAAAATAACTGAATTTAAATCCTAAGCTCAGTACTACCTTGTCAAATTTTTTATGCTATAATTTAGATGCTTATTTTAGACCATACAAAGATTTGTTTAATTCACAAACTTTGTTCTCAAAATCTTTCACGACAAACCCTTTAGGTTGGTTCATGTATATTTCCTCTATTATATTTCCATTAAGGAAAGCAGTTTTTACACCCATTTGATGCACAACATAATGCTCAATATATGACAAAGCAAGAAGAATTTTCATCGTAATGAATTATCATACCTGAGAATATACATTAAAATAATTTATCTTATGGACTTGAGTATAACCCTTTGCTACTAAACATACTTTATAACGTGATATAGATCTGTCAAGATTAAGTTTTTTCTTCAAAACCACTTACAACCTATAGTCATAGCTCTCTTTGGCAAATTGACTAGATACAGAGTTTGATTTTGTAACAGAAAGCACATTTCATCATCAATGGCTTCTGCCCATAACAAGGAGTCCTCATATCTCATTACTTTTTTATAAGTAAATGGATCACCCTCTAAATGGTAAGTGACAAAATCCTTCCAACAAGCATTTTGGGAACTCGTTCTCTTGTAGATACTCTCAGAAGTAGTGATTCATTATTTTGAGAAGTGTCAGATAAATTTGTTGCAGTTTATGTAGGAGGTTTTGAAATAATTTTTGTAGTGCCTGGTAATGTCATTCCATGATCTCTTAGAAATTTATTCTCAAAAAATATTGCATCCCTAGATTCTATAACCACATTGATAGATAGATCTAGAAATCGATTTGATGCACTATACTCTACAAGTGTTGGTACACACAAGTGTTGGTCATAGGACCTACCGTAGGTCTCCTAAGGTCTAATATCCTAACGTAAGTAATACAGCTTCAAGTCTTAAGAGTGTCATATCTGCAAGAATATTTATGCTATAATTCATAAGGAATGAATTTTGTCTTAGAATATGATACTCTATTTAAAATGCGGCATGCAGTCAAAGATGTTTCTCCCCAATAACAAAAAGGCACGCCAACTGTCAATAACATAGAGTTTAACATTTTTGTTAACGTCTTGTTCTTATGTTCAACTATGCCATTCAATTAGATGAGTAAGGAATAGTAGTTTCAATTATTATGCCTTGAGAATTACAAAATTCTTTGAACTCTGTCAATTTGTATTATCCTCCTCTGTCACTCCTAAATCTTTTAATTTTCAAGTTTAATTGAAGTGATAAAATACTTCAGACCACATATAATTGTGAAACATTTAAAGTCACATAAGTTAGAATGTATTAAGTCAAAAAGTTATGTACTCTTAGTGACTGAATGAAAATACTTAAGATTATTATTAAATACCCAATAATTTTTAATTGTATTAATACCATAATCTCACTATAAATGATCCATAAATATATATATATATATA
>CANXYC011239585.1:0-46202 GCA_948193065.1 Aleurites moluccanus | reverse complement strand
ATATTTTTCTACCCGAAATAATACTTGTAGTATAAAAATATTTTTTATTCATCTTATTTATTGTCTCAATATGATATCCATTACTGTGAATATCTTTAAAACTTAACACATTTCTATGAGACTTTAGAGAAAATAATGCATTATATATAATAAATATTGTTCCTCTTAGTAATAATATATTGGCTTTTCTGGAGTTTTCAATTTTTTTTTTATTTTACCAGAAATAATTGTCTCTCCCATTTTCAAATAAGAAAAATATTTGACATTTTTTAAATTGTACGAGTTATCGCACCATTCACAATATGTATAGAAATCAATTCTCCTTTTTAATATTTTCAAAAACATATTTGTCACATCAATGTGAGCAATATATATATGATTATAGTTAAGATCATCATTATTAGAGACAAAATTTATCTTCATATTTTTCCTCTCTTTTGCGATGTTCGATAAATATCAATAAGATATTTTATTATACGATAAATATTTGACCAATTTTTTTTCATACCATACCAATAATATTTTCTTTAAAAAATTTTATCAACTTTTTCTATTCTTATTTCTGTATAATTTTATCCCACTTCTGGTGGTAATAAATATTTTTATGATATTTTTTTATTCTAATGAAAAGAATAATTAGTATATGTTTACTTTTAAATTTCATAGTATTATTATTATATATTACCACATTCACTTCAGGAAATGAGATAAAATCATCATAATATATTTCATGATTTTTTCATGAATGACTTGTTATTTTATTCAGTTAAATATGACCGCATTCATTTCAGGGAATGAGATTAAATCATAATGCATGAAATTAATTCATAACATTTTTACAATATTTTTTATCGATATTGCTACTGCATGAGCATATTCGATATATGAAAATATTAACATATTATTATTTGTCAATATTCTTCACACATTAAGAGTTAATTTTAATAAAAATCAATATATCTAAAATAAAAGAATAACTTTGCAATATCAAAATAAATAAATTTACTATCATTATCAATACATGATTAAATTAAAAATAATAATAATAATAATTATTTTAATTTTTTTTTCACTTATACTTTTATAAGATCACAAATATAAATCATTTTTTTTTATTTCAAATTATATTTTAACAAGTATAAAATATTATAATTTATACAAAAATAAATATCAAAATTAGAGTATAAATTTTTTATGTTAGATGTAGATTGAAAAATAAAATGATAATGTATAAAAATAAAATTTACTTACTCAAATATATGAATTATAATATTATCAAGAAAAAAAATTTTCAAACCTCAAATACTTGAATAAGAATGTTATCAAGACAAAAATTTCTAAATCTTTTTAAGAAAACTATCAAATGTGTCATGGAAAATAAAATTAGATAGTATAAAAATAAAAGAATTTCGATATACCAATTAACAAAAAAAAAAAAACCTCTAAAATATATAAGCATAATCTTATTATCAATAATAAACAACGAGATATGAATTATAAATAAAAAGGTAATGATAATATAAGAATTTTCTATAATAATAATAAATTCATATGTTTTAGTATATTTTTATAAATATAAATAATTCATTAAGATAATAAAATAAATAAGATGTATGAAATTAACATTTTAAAAGTAGACAAACTTACTTGGATTTGATTGCTTAAAAATAGAGAATCGTGCTGATAACGTATTATGAAAAATAAAGAAAACAAAAACAAGAACAAGAATAAGAATAAGAATAAGAACAAGAATAAAAATGTAGAAGAGAGAATATTTTATTATTTTCTTGATATATATTATAAAATAATATGAACTCCTATTTATAGAGTTCATCTTTATCATATGTTACAATATATAAAAATCAACCATAAATTACAACATAAATGGTGCAATAAAATTAAACTTAATTACAAAAATTTATAAGTAGTGGAATAGATGAATAGACATCCATATTTATCTTATGAATGATGGGATAAATGAATTGACATCCACATTTATCTATATATTTATAATAAATTTTTCTTTTATTTTTTGGACTATTGTATATATCCACACTTGAAATTAGAGATCTATAAACTATTATTTAAAAAAAATATAATTTAGTTATATATTAAAACTTAATATTTTTTCACCCTGACAACAAAATATATATATAGGAATTGGAGTAGGACCACCTTTGGCTAGCAAAATTGCCATCCCTATTCTAACCCCATTCCTTTTTCTTTTCCTACATTTGGCAAATGGCAATACACTCACGTATACCTCAGCTTTGCAGGGAAAAATTATATACTATAACCTAATTTCAAATAAGAATTTTAGTCGAAATGACAAATCAGTTAAATTAACAAATTTTTTTCAAAAAATAAAAAAAATAATAATTTGTTTTTTGCAGATCACATGATTTATCTCTGTTCTTCACCTTCTCCTCTTTCACTTCCTTTCTTTTATGTCTCTTATATTCTCTTCACCATCATCAGGATCCCCATAAACCTTCATCGTCCACGTATCCAAATCACACAAGCCCTCCCTCTTCATCTCCCACCATGATTGATACCCTTCCATCATCTGATCCCTTCCTACCTCCCCTTACCCCACCAAGATTCTTAGTACATCTCCATTAATGGTTTGTAAGCGGAGAAATGTCTTTTTAATGGATAGAATCTTTTGTGGTGTGCTATTCCAAGATTTATAGTTAGTGCAAGGACTTAACTTCAATAGCTTCACCATCGATTTTCTTAGTCCACAAAGATCAGTTTTATTTTATTTTTTATTTTTTGGCAAAAAAAAAAAAGGATGAAAATGGAAAAAGAAGATAAAGTAATTGGAAGGACAGTAAAGAGAGAAGCAATGAATAAGATGAAGTAATTGGAAGGACAATAAAGAGAGAAAAACAATTTCCCCTACTCACATGATATTGCAAAAATAATTTATTTTATTTTACTTTTTGTAAAAAAAATTATCACACGTCATAAATTACTTAGTTTACCATTGCAAATAAGATTTTTAATTGAAATTAATCCTTTGCAGCACTAACAATTTGGTTTTGTGTATTCAAGTTCTGAATATATAATTTCCTTAAAATTCGGTGGAAAGAATTTTATTGTTGATGTGATCCTATCCTATTTGAATTCGGAGCAATTCACATCTAATGCAGTCATCAAATATAGGATTGTTTATAAAAAATACAATTTGGCTGTGTGTGCTGGTCTGCATTTTTCTTTCCAAAGACATATGGACCTCACAGGGGGAGGTACTCCTCATAATCCCTAAACCCCTCATTTCTGGTGTTTCAAACCCATGACCAAGGGTCATGGGGGGTGGGTGCCTTACCACTAGAGCTGCCTACAATGGCCTGGGCTGCATGTTCTTTTGCTATTTTCCACTAATATTAATATTCTTAAGGGCACTTTCGTCTCCCTATTTTCAAAATATAAAATTCCTTGGCACTCTGCCCAATGTTCAATGTCTTTCTCTATGTAGTACCTCTCAAGACTCTGTTACTCTGCTTCTCCTCCCTCTTCCTCCTCTTGCTCCACCACCACCAGCACTGGAAATAGAGGGGCAAGAAAGAAAGAAAACAACATTAGAGGTAGCTCTAACTGAGTGTAACCATGAAAGATCCTCCATCGATCAAAGCTAAAGAACCCAAAGAAACAGAGCGTTTACCAAAGTAAAAGATTTCCATTGGCCACAACAGAAACACACAAAACCCACAAAAACAGAAAAGAAAAGAATAGAACAAAAAAAAAGTTTCTTTTACTTTCTGAAAGCATTTTATTTTATCTCCTTTCCCTTTGAGCTCCAAATCAAGAATTGTACCACTTTGTTATTGATCTGCTAGAGAAACAGAGAAGAAGAAATCAAGAAAATGGGTTGCTGTTATTCAAGATTAGAAAGAGAAGAAATGGTTTCAAGATGCAAAGCAAGAAAGAGGTACATGAAACAATTAGTTAATGCTAGACAAGCTTTCTCTGCTTCTCATACAATGTACCTTCGTTCACTTCGTACTACTGGGTCAGCTCTCCTCCAGTTCTCTAATACTGAGGTTAATCTCCACCACCGCCAGCACCACCACCATCTCCCACCTTTTTTACCATCATCACCACCTTTACCTCCTATACCTCCAACTCCTCCTCCACCAATGAGCCCCAGTTCTGACACATGGGCATCCATTACTGCTTCCCCAGCTCTACCTCCACCTCCGCCTCCTCCACCGCCTCAGTCATCTAGCTGGGATTTCTGGGATCCTTTTGTTCCGCCACCTCCTTCAACATCAATGTCGGTTACTGAGGAGGAGTGGGAAGAGGCAACCACCACTATAGCGTCTGAAGTGGCAATCACGGCGACAGGAACGGCGGCCAGCCTCACAGCGCCGCCATCTGTAATGAGTGGGTTTTCAAAGGAGACTGGCAGTGGTAGTGGAAGTGGAAGTGGGAGTGAGCTTGCTATTGTGGTTTCAAGAAATAGTAAAGATCTTGTAGAGATTGTGAAAGAAGTTGATGAGTATTTTCTTAAGGCTGCTGATGCCGGCGCTCAACTTTCTTTACTTTTAGAAGTTCCAAATCCTAACTTTTCCAAAGGAGGTAAAATGCTTTTCTTGGATTTTTAATTGGTTTTACTCTGTTTGGTTGCCGAGAAAACTCAAGAAATAAAGAGTTGCTTCTTTCCTTTCTTTTCTTTTATTTTTAAATTTTAATTTAGACTTGTTTATTAATTAATTGCAGGTAAAGTTTATGATAATGGCCACAATTTGACTAATCCATCATTATGGACATGGAGTTCAAGTCCAAAAATGAATGAATTTGAGAAAATGGGTAATGAAATTGTGGCAAGTAATGTAGGAATTATTAGCCATTGCTCAACAGTAGAGAGGCTCTATGCTTGGGAGAAGAAATTATTCCAGGATGTCAAGGTCGATCTTAATTACTATTAATTATGGCATTAACTAATTAACCCATAATTATATATTACTAATGATATTTTAATGGGTCAAAAAGATTAAAAAAAAAAAGTGGTCATTGCATTGTCTATATCAATCTTGAAGATTCTGATAATTGTTTGGTTAATTTAATTATTAATTTATTTTTGTGGTTTTGTTAATTAGAATGCTGAGGGTATAAAGATTGAGCATGAGAAGAAAGTGGCATTGCTAAGAAAACTAGAGGTGAGGAGAGCTGATTATATAAAGACTGAGAAGACAAAGAAAGAAGTGGAGAAATTAGAATCACAAATGATGGTAGCTACACAAGCAATTGAAACTACGTCTACTGAAATTATCAAATTAAGAGAAACAGAGCTCTACCCTCAACTTCTTGAGCTTGTAAAAGGGTTAGTTTTCTATATTTTCTTTTCTTTCATTTCCATGTACTTTCTTTTCCATAAACCTTGAACATTTATTAACTAGCTAAGATTCACTAGTAACAATTCAAGCTCATCCCGTGACCTTTTTATTTCATTTTCCAATCCTAGAGATAGTCCAAATGGGTACTTACATCTTAGAACTAGTGGAACATTATTACCCTCCACAGTATTAATGGCCAAATTGATCTGTCCGTATAAGATTTTTAGCCGATATAATCCAATTCAATCGGATATGAACACATGAAACCTTTTTTATGATACTTGAGACTTGTTTTTATGAAATATAGAAGGGACCCATCAAGGTTGTAGTGACAGGGCATCATTTTTCTTGTATGGGGTTGTTTTTATTTTTTTGAGTTGAAGGCCTTAGGGGCATTAAGAACAGTACCTTTCAGTTATTTAGTGTATTTAACTGTTACTAAATTGAAAACACTAATTCTGCTGTTGGTTGTAGGTTAGTGACAAAATAAAAATATCTGGGAGAGAGAAGTCAACTTTGGATTTTTTTTACAGACAAAAGACTTTCTTTGTTGTATAAATTACTGTACGGAAGATTGCTTTTGACTGCTTTTCTTGATTTGCTTTGGGTTCAAAGATTACTACTACACCCTACTGAGCTAATAACTGTTTTAATGTACGGTAATAGTCCTTGGACTATTCTCACTCTTTACCTTTTTCCTTTTTAACTTTTGTTGACTCCTTGTATTTCTGAAGGAGACAAATCTTATGGCTGTGTACTATATTTTTCTAAGTGTGGGGATCAACAGATATATAATTAATGATTCTGATTTTCTTGGCTATGGTGTAGTTGCATGTAGAGTATATATTTATCAGCCATGTGTAGTTGTGTTGTGCTAGCTCCTGCAAAATTTTATTTTGTTATGTTAATCTATGAGATTATGTTATCTCCATTTTTTAAATTAGGAAAACAATTTTAAATAAGAAATTCTTAATGGGGAATCAGTAAATTATTCATTATTTTTTTGATACATTAGAAACACTTAATTGAAAATCAGCTATCAAAGTTTGAAATTTTGATCTCTTGCACTTTGAAATTGACTTTTGGACATTGGGCTATTGGCCTCAATGGCACACATTTAGGATTTTAGTACTGTGAATAATGCTATTTTTTGTAGGGTATCTTATCAGATTAATTGCTTCATATTTGATGTTTCTTCTTCCACTGGCTTGCAGATTGATGTGTATGTGGAGAAGCATGTATGAGGCTCACCAAGTCCAAACACACATAGTTCAGCAGCTCAAATACCTCAACACTATCCCGTCTACTGAACAGACATCAGAGATTCACAGGCAATCAACTCTCCAGCTCGAACTTGAAGTTCAGCAGTGGCACCAGTGCTTCTGCAACTTGGTCAAGGCCCAGAGGGATTATATTCAATCCCTCACTGGTTGGCTCCGGCTTAGTCTTTTTCAGTTTAGTAATAACCCACTTTCCAGAACCAATCAAGAATCTCGAATTTACACACTTTGTGAAGAATGGCACCATGCAGTTGATCGTATTCCAGACAAAGTAGCATCTGAAGGAATTAAAAGCTTCTTATCAGTTATTCATGCCATAGTAATTCAACAAGCTGAGGAACACAAGCAAAAGAAGAAGTCAGAATCAGCATTCAAGGAGTTTGAGAAGAAGGTATCCGAGCTTAGATCACTAGAGAGCAAGTATGGTCCATACTCATCGCCAGAAACTTCTGGCATCACAAGAAGCAAGGACCCAGTAGCCGAAAAGCAAGCTAAAGTCGCGATCTTGAGATCTAAGGCAGAGGAAGATAAATCTAAGCATGAAAAATCAGTAAGCATAACAAGAGCAATGACACTAAATAATCTACAAATGGGATTCCCGCACGTCTTTCAGGCGATAGTAGGCTTTTCAAGTGTATGTATGCATGCATTTGAGTCTGTGTACAACCAAGCGAAAAATGCTGATCAGGAAAATGATGTGAAGAGGTTATTACCCTGAGAAGAGATCTAGATTTAGGCTGAAAGAGAATATGTGACATTGGTTTTCTGTATATAGATAGGTATCCCATTCTGTAGTTGGATTGAACCATGAAGAACTGGAGAAGTGTTGCAGGAACCTCCTATGTTCTATTTGCTGCAAAAATTCTAACAATGATGGACTAGATGGCACATGGAGAGGGAATTAGCAGGAGTTGTATAGAAGTATGAGCTTGGTGTGCCATGGAGCTAGAAGTTTTGCATTGAGGTTTTATAATGCCAGTGTTTTTCTGTCACGAGAAAGTTGTGAATGGTTTTGAAATTTCTTGTTTTGCTTTAGAAGTATAAAGTTACTGTCCTTGTTGAATTTTGAAAGGATGTTTGAAATTTCTTGTTTTGCTTTAGAAGTATAAAGTTACTTTCCCTGTTGGATTTTTAAAGGATGAGTTGTTTCTTGAATGTGGATGTTTTGGTTGTGATTAGGTGTGAAGTAAAACAAAAGGAAAAAAGAAAATTTTCATGTTCACCATTGTATGGTTTGCACGGTTGCACTGTTTCAGTGCCTCTAATACAAAAAGGATTATTTGTTTGTTCTTTTTTAAATTTTGGCTTATCACATGACTGAAAAAAAAAAACTTTTAATTTTGATTGTGAATTTGTTTAATATCATTCCAAACACTAATGAAAAATTATCAATATCGCATTCAAAATGCTTGCTATTCTGTTCATATCTGTGCTAAGTATTCCTCAAATTGGGCAACAATAGTTAAAAATACAAAAATCAGTTCTTGTTTTGGAGAGGCATTTGCGCTGAAAGTAGTTATCATAAAATAAACTAAAAGAAGATAATATTATGATTAACTCTTGTATTGATGAATAGTACATAATTAAAAAACCTATAAAACATGATTACTTCCATTCTATAAAATATGTTTCTCTTCAGTTGAGTGGAAAATGAGCAAAATGGATGAACTGCTACTATTTTTCAATGGAAGGAAGAGGTGGCAAGGATGATGATCCAGTAGTAGTAGGCATAATGAAGCTATCTTGCAATGGCACCAGAAATTTATCAAGTGCTGCTTCAATGGAAGCTATGGTTTCAGCATCAAGATCAGAGAATAGCGATGTGAAATTATTGTTATTAAGGTCTGATGGAGAGACCACACTGGAATTATAATTTACTTCTGCGGCTGCTGAAACTGAAACTCCATATTCAGGAGTTGGAAAAGCTTGCCCTGCCATCAGATTTGATGGCAAAGGAAAGTCAGTGAAGCAGAGTAAATCATCATCTGAGGGAAAGAGTGAGGTACTTGAATTGATTTCCTCTGGCGAAAATTTAGATTCATGCCCATGTTCAAGCAGTTCTGGAGAGGAAGAAGCTTTCTCTGTCATCAGAATAGTAGTTCTCTGTTCCAGCTGTGAAACTAGAGAAAATTCTAATTCGTGCCCATGTTCAAGCAGTGCTGGAGAAGAAGAAGCTTGCTCTGTCATCAGAAATTGAGATCCTGAGATAGCAGTTGAATAGTTCATCTGTTCTGGCTGTGAAACTAATGCATATTCAGATTCATGCCCATATTCTAGCAGTGGTGGAAAAGAAGAAGCTTGCTCTGTCATCAGAAATTGAGATCCTGAGTAATTTCTTTGTTCTGGCTGTGAAACTAGTGCAAGTTCATTCTCATTAACCATCAAATTGTTCTCTCTAGATACATTGCAAGGGCTAATTAGCATCTTTTTTGGGTTTTGATCATCATTGGTTGAAGATGATTTTCTCTTCTTCTTTTCAAGAATACAAGGAAGCACAAGCGCTGTAACTTCAGGATCCCCTGTTTCCTCCCGAGTTGCATATTTGTTCCAGATTCTACAGAGCACATAATTACCGTCAAACTGCAAATGAAAAAAATCAACCCATTAGAAACTTGCCCATAACAACAAAATAATTGAACTTAGGGAAAATTTTGTTGAATCAGTTCCTAGTTTTTTAATTGGTTTCTTAATCTTATTTGATTAGGACTAATAACTCGTAAAACCCTTAAAAATTAAAGAAAGAAAATAATTTTTACTTACCCCTTCATTCTTCAAAGAAAATTCCCACATAATCCAATGTCCGTTTTCGTTTTCCTTAGACGAACAAGAGGAATAAGGTTGTCGTTTCTTGTTTTCTTCAAACACAAAATCTTTCTTGACATAAATAACATTACCCTGAGAATCACGAATCTTTTTACTACTTTGGCCTTTCCAAGTCCCAGAACCAGCCTTTCTCTCAATTTTAGCTTTACTCTTTACCTTCAACTTGGTGAAGATATAAAAGTATCCGCACAACTCTTTGTCAAAGATATTCCATGGGTCGTCGTTGTAAAGACTGTCAGGATCCTTTATGGTTCTCACCATCGCATTATCGGGTAGAGCGTTGTCCACCTTTCGCTGAAGATAGTATCGTACCAGTTCTTCCTCCGTGGGATTGAAGCGAAACCCACATGGAAACTCCGTCTCCCCCCACCCACATGGCTGCAAAAGTTTCTTTGCCGCCATTGTTCTCTCTCTACTTCTCTGGGTTTCGATCTTTTAATTGTTTGGTACCAATTTTATTTATCTGGATAGTCTAAAGTCTAAACTTAATTAACAAATAAGAATATGTTACTTATATAGTGTGAACTGCCGACTTATTTCAAATCTAACGGTAAGATCGGGTTACTGTCCAATTAAATTTTTGGAGGGAAATATAAGGGTCATATATATGTACTACTAGCCATAATCTTCTCTCTGTCTATCTTTCTCTGCCTCTAGATTTAGATGAGGGTTTGGTTTTAGGGTTTAATTACTTTACTGATTTAATGCTTGATCTTGGTGTGATGATATTGATTCAAATGAAAATCTCAGGTTCCTGTTCGAGTTTCTTGCGTCAAACCCAAACGACTATTTCTTTGTTTTTGGGTTTATAATTCTTTAATGGATTATTAAAGATCTTGTTGATATCAGTTAGCTTATTTGACAAATTAATTTCCTCTCTACTGTATCTTGATTTCATGATTGTTGGTGTATCTTTTAGGGATTTAGTTTTCTTGTTACGATCTTTTAATTATATGTATCGCATTTCTATTATTGGTTAAATCTTGAGGCTTTGTTTGTGTGTTCAATCATAGTGAAATTGAGTCATAATTATGAGTATAAAGAACAATTTGAAAGGCAATAAACTTGATTTCAACCAAAGATATTGTAATCTGATTCTTTTCTTGAATTCGTGGCTTCTTTTATCTTTCTCTATTCCATGTTTTTGATAAAATGAGATTGTGTGTTGTTTTATTCTATATCAGTTCACTCTTTTGCTCTGGTTTTCCTCCTTTTACAGTGTTGGGTTTTCACTAGCCTGGGCGTTTGAGCTGGCGAGATGAAACCTGGTGAGACATTAAAACTTGAGGGTCGAAGCTATAAAGTTGTTAATGAAATTGGATCTGGCAGGTTTGGGCGTTGTTTGTAAATGTTTCTACTCTGGATGAACTTGATGGAGAAGTTTTATGTTCTTAGGGAGATGGACCATCCTAACATTGTCAAGTGAGTGTTCCGAGTGATGATTGCGAAACATTTCTTTTACCTTTTAACATATGTATATAATCAAAATGAATATATATTCACTTTGAAATTATATTCCAAATGATAGAAAAACTAACAATGGATGCAGGACAAAATCAAGAAACAAGTAAGAGTTTTGACCCTGCAAACCACTTGAAAACATTTATATTAATTAGTATAATTTTTTTAATTAATTTTATTAAATTACTTATTGGTCCATCCAAAATGAAATATTTAACTACATATCTCAAACCACTTAAAAATATGTATACTAATCCTATATAATTAGTATAATTTTTTAATTAATACTGCTAAATTTCTAATTGCTCCTTCAAAATTAAATATTTATAAATAATTTTAAATATTAAAATTATTTAATTAACGTATATATTATTAATACGGAAGATCAATTAACTAAAAATATAATCAGTTATCATTATTTGAAACAAAAATTATTGAAAAATTTAGAAAAAAATTAACATTTTTTTTTTATTTTTCTATTAATTTTGACCTCTACAAATAAAATTTTATTATTGTGTCCCTAAATGGATGAAAAGGGTTTGCAAAAGATGGTTTAATTAGCATCAATGTTATACTATGAGGATAGTTTTTTTTTTTTTTTAATTTTCACTTAACGAAAAAATTTTACCCTATAGACAAATTTCATTAGCCAAAACAAATTTCATTTTTAATTCATTTCTCAAATTAATTAAGTCAAATATTATCAACTTTCTGCAGAAATAATGCCAAATTAAGCCTTAATAAGTCAAAGAAAATAAGAAATGCCCATCCAATGTAACTTATTAGTGAATGATAATCTTCTAAACATAATTACTCATCTCATTCTACATTATGTAGGAGTCTTGAATTGATGTTGGAGTATTGAATTCAAATTTTTTTATTCATCAAATATTAATAATATAGTTATTTTATGCATCATAAGATTTTAATTAGAAGATTATATCTACTTTTTATTTATACTCATATATTTTTCAATGAAAAAGAAGTATCAAAAGATAAATGATAGTTAAAATTTCATTGAAGGAGAAAAAAAAATATTTACTCGAAATCACAAAATCAATTAAATAAAAGCTTATCAATTGATCAGTTTATATAGAATGGCCAAAATAAAAAACCTTATAGATGTTTTGAAATTTAGTTTAAAGTTAAACTTAAGTTTTGAAAATTCAGTGACTTAATTACATATTATTAATTAATGCAATCCATTAAAATGTATATATTATTTTATAGTTTAATTATAGAATTAGATATTATTTGAGAGAGTTAGGCCCATTTAATTTAAACACCGTTTGATTTAACTGTTTGTATCAATTATTAGTTATTACTTATAACTTGTAGCTAATTCATGGATTGTTGCAAATATTTAATAAAATTTTAATAGTTATTAGCCGTTAATATATCTAATAACCATTAAAAATAAATATTAATATTGATCTTTAATTTAAATATTTTTTTTAAAAGGATAATTTAATCTTTCTATTTAATTAAGTAGGGATTGTTTTAAAAATCTTAAAATTGGAGTTTTTATAAATAACAACTGTTTGACTACCTGACAGCTACCTAACAACTAATAGTTATCATTATTCAAATAGGTTTGATACATCTGTTGAGAATAAAAAAGCTAACAGATGCATTAAAAGTTTTGCTAAACACTCACTTAGCTGTTCATAGCAATTATTAGCTGATAAATGATAGTTGAATATTGTTAAGACCCTATTTGATTTAGGCCTTATTTGGTTTAGCTGCTCGTAACAGCTGTTAACTGTTAGCTAATGGGTGTTACCTAATAGTTGATTATTGTAAGTGTTTGGTAAAATTATTATTAATTGTTAGCTGCTAATATATTTAATGATCATTAAGGATAAATATAAATATAAATATTTTTATTTAAATATTATTTTTAAAATGATAATTTAGTCTTTTTATTTAAATAAGAGTTTTTTTTAAAAAACCTTTAAATTAAGTTTTTATAAATAGCTGTTGTTTAACTACCTAACAGCTAACAACTATCATTAATCAAACATATTTGATGAAGCTGTTAAGAATCAAAAAGTTTATTAAACACTCACTTAATTATTCATAGCAGCTGTTAGCTAATAACTGATAGATAATATTTGATTATTGTTAAATGTTTGGTAAAATTATTATTAGTTGTTATTGTTAATATGTTTAATCACTTTAAGGATAAGTATTATACTTATTTTCTTATTTTAATATTATTTTTAATATTATAATTTGGTATTTTTATTCAAATAAATAACAGTTGTTTCAAAAAAAAATTAAATTAAAATTTTTTGTAAATAACAGTTGTTTGACTACCTAACAACTAATAATTATCACTAAAAAAAATAACCAAAAAGATATGATATAGTTGTTATGAACCAAAAGAATCTAACAGCTGCATTGAAAAGTTGTGCTAAACATCCATTAAATATTTAGTTAAACTATTATTAGTAGTTGTTGTTAATATGTCTAATGATTATTAAAAATAAATTATTAATATTATTTTTAAATTTTATTTTAATATAATAATTAGTTTTTTATTTAAATAAGTAGGAGTTACTTAAAAAAAATTATAAATTATAGCTATTTAATTATCGAATATAACACCCCAGAAGACTATACAGCAGAAGTACAGATGTAAGTGGATCATAACAATGGATAATAAGTTAATTGAAAAATAAATGGGTCAAATTAGTTTAAGAAAGTTTAAAAAGAATATTCAAGAATAATTTTTACAAAAAAATTTTAAGAATGATAATAAATAGTATTAACAGTAATTAAATTTTTATAATATTTTTAAAAAATTTGTTACTAAAATTTATTAAGGATACCTTAAATTAGGATCATAAATTATTAAGGAAAAATAAATTGAGAATCAATATGAATTTAATTAGGCAAATGGATAGTGAAGAAAAAAGAAGTGATGAGAAAATGTTGTATTGGAAAATTTGTCATTTTTTATTTTAAATTAATTTTCGACAGTTCTTTTGACTAAATTTCTTTCACATGACTTAAATTAGATGGATTGTGGGTTAATTAAAAAAAAATGAAGTAAATATGATATTAAAGGTAATGAAAATGGATATGGAAGAGAAGTGAAATCAAGAAGATATAAATTTATAATTTTGGAGTTTTACCGAAATAAGTTTGGTATAAAAATTTTTTAGATATAGAGGTTGAGTTATTAAGTTGAATTGAGATACCAAAAGTAATATAAGGTTTCTTAGGATTTTAATGAGAAGAATTTAATAACTCAATTGAAAAAAATTATGGTAGTAATTATACATATGAAAAATTATAGGCAAATGTATAATTACCCAAAGTTGTGGGATCCACCAAGTCAAATGTCATTTTAATCCATAAAATCTAGAATTCTCCAAGGAAAAATTCTTGGAGTGGTTGGCCAAAGGGATAAGGAAAGTAGGATTTTTATTGAAAATTTTTTCCACCAATTTATGAAAATTTGACAAATGTCCAAATTCTAAAATTTTCTCCATTTTTCAACATTTCCATTAGTTTAGTATAAATAGGAAGGAGATGGATAGTCAATTGAACATCTAATGGCCAAACTATCCATGGAAAAGCCTCCAAAAATATTTTCTTAAATTCACTTCCATAGAAACCAAATGTTTGAGCATGGAAAGGCTGGATAAGAAAAATGATCAAGGAAAAATTTATGAAATTGTTATTCTTGGAAGAAAAAGGAAGAGAGGCTTCATCTAAGGTAAGGTTCTTAACTTGGTTCTTTAATTTATTCTATAAGTGTTATAGCTAGAATAGTTAATGAATTGAATTAATTGAATTATGTAATCAAAGGAATATGAAAGAAGTTAAAGGATGAATTAGAGTTTTAAAGAATTATGCAAACAGTTTAGGTTAAAAAGATGTAGTTCAGATTTCGTAGAATACATGAATGAATTTTTTTAAGTGAAAAGCATAAACGTTATAGGTGTATATGTTATGTATATGCCTGTAAAAGAAATTTATGAAATTCA
This sequence comes from Aleurites moluccanus, assembly GCA_948193065.1. Classification (NCBI taxonomy): domain Eukaryota; kingdom Viridiplantae; phylum Streptophyta; class Magnoliopsida; order Malpighiales; family Euphorbiaceae; genus Aleurites; species Aleurites moluccanus. Next base: position 31,298 of record CANXYC011239585.1, on the reverse strand, counting down.
AAGTGAATAAGGAGATATTAAGTAAAAACTATGACTAACTTGAATGTAGAGTTTCTGAAAAATATTACTGTATTTTTATTTTAGAGAATGTTAGAGACTGAATTAGGTAAAGTGTTTAACATGAAAAATATTTATTTTTGTCTTATGTAGAGGCCTGTAAAATAGTTTTATTATTGGATATATAATTTAAGAGATATTAAGCTATAAGCGTTACCTATCCATATTGCCAGATAAAGAGGAAAGGGGTATAATATTTTATTGATATGAGGATCTTAGATTCTGAATTAGGAAAAGTGTTAAATATAAAAATAAATTTATTTATATGTGATATATATTTTTGTAAAATGGTTTTTTGTTTGGTTGAACACGGATTGAATTATAGGCATGAAAATAGATTTTGCCCAGATATGAACTGCAGGTTAGTAGGTAAAAATTAGATGAATTATTGAGAATGGTATAGTAATCAGATTGACCTAAAATTTGAATAGGTAATAGTTTCATATGTCTAGTTTAAGTAAAAAAAAAGAATTGAAGTAATTGGATAAGTGTAGAGAGAGATATGGGAGATTGAATACAGGCCGCCAATAAGGGTTTTCATATAGGTAAACTCTAGAAATTGAAAATTTTAGGAATTTCTTAAATATAAGCATAATTAATGTAATTTCATATTAATTGATATCTAAATTGAAATTAATTACATATGTAGCATGAAGAATGAATAAAAAATATTATGGGAACCATGAGTGCTAAGGCATTGTATCGAGGAAAAAAGAAATGAGAAATATAAAGGTTAAAGGCTAAAGTGAGTTAACTATATATCATTGTGCTTGTTCCTTGTCATGACATGATTTATTGAGCTTAAATGAATTTTATTCTTTGATGACCGAATAGTTCCTTATTATAGCTATTGAATAACCAAGCATAAATTGAATTATTGTTATTATTGTTATAGAATTGTTATTGAGATTGAAATGCTTATTGTTTTGCTCACCTTGAGAACCCGAATTGTGACACTGAGTTTAATTGTTTTAGCACGATGATCCCCTAAATGTTATGCACATCAAAAGTTCAACCAGATGCCACATTGATTATTATTGATTAGTTATCTTTATACCGAAAATGGCACCGATCACTTGTTACTGAAAAGGATTAACCACGAATGTTAACCGTCATAGTACCTTAATGTTTCCAATGATTACTTGATATTGTTACTGATTTCCATTGGTCTTTTTATATGTAGAATTAACAGAGCTACCTTACTGACGGGTATTGAGTAAGTACTGTCAGTATTGTGTACAATGACTCTTTTATAGTGTTTACCCTAGTTAGGAAGAGACTTGTCATAGCCATAAGATCTGGCCCGCCTTACTTAATTTTACATGTGAATGCTAAAGTTAAATGTGATACGTGTTCAAGGTCCAATATCTATCATTTATACATACGAGTATGATATCTATAACTTGATTACCCAATGTTATCTATTATTAATATCCATTCCTTTCACCCATAGCATTTGGTGTGCAAATTGTTAATCTTTGATATGCAACATTGATAAACATTTTTCTTATTTCTTTCACTCATTGTTACCTACCTAATTTACATGTTTAATGACGTATATTTAATTCACTGAATGTTATACTCACCTCGTGGTTCCTTATCATTTTACAAGAATAAGGTGGTAGAAATTATTCCCAAGTCACTTCTTCCTTTGACTTGGGATATTTAATAGTTTATGGTAATTGTTATATCTTGTGAAGTCAAAAGGTAAACTCTTTAGAGCTTCATAGTACTGTATATAGATAAGTAAATAATGTATAGGGTACTATGTATATAATCAAATTGATTAATATGTTATAAGCATAATAAAGTTTAAAAATAAGCAAAATGACAGTAGCACATGGTTAATAAGATAAGTTCTATATGATTATGACTGAAATAGAATATGTATGATTGGAAATAAAATTCACTATATTGGTTAAGAAAAACGTATAAGATATAACCCTAGGTTTAAGAAATATGAAAAATTTAAGAAAACTAAAGTTAAGATTGACCTAAGGTATGTGAATAAGTCTTGATTTTATGTTTAGTAGATTCAAAGGATGGAGATGATATAAGTACGGGTTCTAAGTAAAGGAAAAGAAGAAATAAGTAAAGTGAATAGTTAAAGTTACTAAATGAGGTAATATCAAAGCTATGGTTTAAAATATGTGTCATAGGTATCAATGAGCTAATAAATGTACCATAGAGTATAGGATTTTTGTCTCGTCAATTGAAGTTATCTGTTAATATTGCTATTAGCATTGTCTATTATAATCTTCATTCTTTAATGGGTATATATATATTGAAAGAAGTGTTTAATGAGAAAAAGGTAAAAGATGATAGTCAATCGAAGGGAATGATAACTGAAAGTGAAAAGAAAGATTAGTGTATAGTGAATCAATATTATTAGTGTATAAGTATTATGAGTGCTAATATAAAAAAAAAAATATTGATAATTATTGAGCAATAGATTATGAGCGATAAGAATGATGAATAATGACGGATAAGGTTGTTGAGGTGTATTGTAATAGGATAAGGAACATGTAATGGTAACAAGTGAAATAGAAACTACGGAAATGAGTAATGGTATAAGTATGTTAATAAGTGATATGGAGAATTGCATGAAAAGGTATTTGGAGATAATTTAAGGTAACAGACACGAACAATATAATGAATAAGAAAAAATTCGAGGATAAATTTTATTAAAGGGGGTAGAGTGTACACTCCAGAAGACTGTACAAGAGACTGCATGGATGTAAGTGGATTATAGCAATGAATAAGAAGTTAATTAAAGAATAAATGGGACAAATTAGTTTAAAAAGATATAAAGAGAATATTTAAAGATAATTTTTACACAAAAATTTTAAGGACGATAATAAACAGTATTAACAGTAATTGAATTTTTATAATATTTTTAAGAAATTATTTACTAAAATTTATTAAGGATACCTTAAATTAGGATCGCATATTATTAAAGAAAAATAAATTGAGGATCAATATGAAGTCAAATAGGCAAATGGATAGTGAAAAATAAGGAAGTAATGAGAAAATATTATATTGGAGAATTTGTCGGTTTTTTATTTTTAATTAATTTTCAATAGTTTTTTTTTTTTTTTTACTAATTCTCTTTCACATGACTTAAATTAGATGGATTATGGGTTAATTAAAAATAAATTAAAGTAAATGTGATATTAAGGGTGATGGAAAAGAGTATGAAAGAGAAGTGAAATCAAGAAGATATAAATTTACAATTTTGGAGTTTTACCGAACAAGTTCAGTATAAAAATTCTTTAGATATAGAGGTTGAGTTATTAAGTTGAATTGAGATACCAAAGGTAATATAAGGTTCCATAGGACTTTAATAGGAAGAACTTAAGGACTCAATTGAAAAGAATTAAAAAAAAAATTATGATAACAATTATAAATATGAAAAATTATGGACAAAAGTATAATTATCCAAAATTGTGAGACCCATCAAGACAAATATCATTTTAATCCATAAAATCTATAATCCTCAAAGGAAAAAAAATCCTTGGAGTAGTTGGCCAAATGGATAAGGAAAGTAAGATTTTTATTGAAAATATTTCCCACCAATTTATGAAAATTTGACAAATGCCCAAATTCTAAAATTTTCTCTATTTTTCAACCTTTCCATAAGGTTAGTATAAATTGGAAGGAGATGGATAGCCAATTGAACATCTAATGGCAAAATTATCCATGGAAAAGCCTCCAAAAATATTTTCTCAAATTTCTTTCCATAAAAACCAAATGTTTGAGCATGGAAATGTTAGATAAGAAAAATGATCAAGGAAAAATTTATGGAATTACTATTCTTGGAAGAGAAAGGAAGAGAGGCTTCATCTAAAGTAAGGTTCTTAACTTGGTTCTTTAATTTATTCTATAAGTGTTATAGCTAGAATAGTTAATGAATTGAGTTAATTGAATTATGTAATCAAAGGAATATGAAAGAAGTTAAAGGATGAATTAGAGTTTTAAAGAATTATGGAAACAATTTAGGTCAGAAAGTTATAGTTCAGATTTCGTGGACTAAATGAATGAATTTGGAGAAGTAAAAAACATGAAAGTTGTAGGTATATATGTTATGTATAATCAAAAGAAATTTATGAAAGTCGAAGTGAATAAGGATATATTAATTAAAGACTGTGACTAGTTTGGATATAGGGTTTCTAAAAAATGCTAATGTGTTTTTATTTTGGAGAATGTTAGAGATTGAATTAGGTAAAGTATTCAACATGAAAAGTGTTCATTTATATCTTATATAAAATCTTGTAAAATGGTTTTATCATTGGATAAATAATTTAAGAGATATTAACCTATAAGCATTACATGTTCAGATTGACAGACAAACAAGAAAGGGGTACTGTGTTCTGTTGAATAAGGACCTTAGAGTTTGAATTAGAAAAAGTATTAAACATAAAAAAAAATATGTTCATTTATATGTGATATAAGTTTTTATAAAAAAAATTTTGTGTTTGGTTGAACACAAATTGAGTTATAGGCTTATTAATTGAGTTTGCCAGGATATGAACTGCATGACAGTAGGTATAACTTTGATGAATTATTAAGAATGGTATAGTAATCAGATTGACCTGAAATTTTAATAAGAAGTAGTCTCATATGTTTAGTTTAAGTAAAAAAAATAATTGAAGTAATTGGATAAATGTAGAGAGAGATATGAGAGACTGAATACAGGCTACCAATAAGGGTTTTCATATAGGTAAACCTTAGAAATTGAGAATTTTAGGAATTTCTTAAATATAAGTATAACTAATATAATTTCATGTTAATTGATATCTAAATTGAAATTAATTGGATATGTAGCATTAAGAATGATAAAGATATGATGGGAACCATGAGTGCTAAGGCCTTGTATTAATGAAATAGAAATATAAAGGTTAAATGCTAAAGTAAGTTAACTATACATCATTGTGCTTATTCCTTATCATAACATGATTTATAGAGCTTAAATGAATTTTATTCCTTGATAAATGAATGGTTCCTTGTTATAGCCATTGAATAACCAAGCCTAAATTAAATGATTGCTATAGAATTTTATTGAGATTGAAATGCTTATTGTTTTACTCACCTTGAAAACCTGAATTGTGACACTGAGTTTGATTGTTTTAGCATCATGATACCCTAAATATTATGCACACCAAATATTCAATTAGATGCCACATTGATTATTATTGATTTGCTACCTTTGTACCGAAAATAGAACCGATCATATATTACTGAAAAGTATTAACCCCGAATATTAACCGTCATAGTACCTTAATGTTTCCAATGATTACTTGATATTGTTACTGATTTACATTGGCCTTTTTATACGTAGAATTGACAGAGCTACCTTACTAGCGGGATAGTGGGTAAGTACCATCAACATTGTACACAATGACTCTTTTACAATATTTACCCTAGTTAGGAAGGGACTTGTCCTAACTGTGAGATCTGACCCGCCTTATGTAATTTTACATGTGAATGCTAAAGTTAAATGTGATACATTTTCAAGATCCAATATATGTTATTTATACATATAAGTATGATATTTATAACATGATTACTCAATGTTATCTATTATTGATATCCATTCCTTTCATCCATAGCATTTGGTATGCAAATTATTAACCTTTGATATGAAATATTGATAACTTTTTTCTTATTTCTTTCACTCATTGTTACCTACCTAATTTACATGTTTAATGATATATATTTAATTCACTGAGTGTTATACTTACCTCGTGGTTCCTTATCATTTTATAGGAATAAGGTGGTAGAAGCTGTTCCCAAGTTATTTTCCTTCCTCCGCACTTGGAACAACTAAATACTTTAATGTATATTTTATTTTTATGGAGTCAGTAAGTTTATACTCTAGAGCTTCATGGGGTATAATCTGGGTTATAGATAGTTATGTTTGACTTTATATGTGTAAGTGTAAATAATATGACCTATTATTGAAATTTAATAGATAATTAAATGATAATGAGTAAAGAATGATAATGATAACGATAAGGAAAATGGTAACAGTAATGATAATATTAAATATGAGTAAACTATTGAGACATGATGTGAAATGAAGATATAGAAGTGCTATATATGTTTACCTGAACTGTGGAGTTGAAGATATAAAGGTTGTGCATATTAGGAGTGTATTTTTTATGCAGCTTGAGAATTTTGAGAAATTATTGAAATGTAAATTTGGTATTATTCATGTTGGAATTTTGTAAGACTAATAATTGTTAAACAGAGTTTGAGTATTACTGAATGAGTTTAAGTATGAATGACTGATAATTGACATGTCTAAAGGTTTTACGGTTGTCTGGTGACTTTAGATTTATCTGTATCCTAGAACCGTCATACCCCCTATAGTGGGACATGACACCTAACGACAACTTAATTTATTGCATGTGCTATTTTTTTTTTTTTTTTTTTTTATTTCTAAAGATTGTTTTGTTTTTAAGCAATGGAATATGTCCCATTGCTTATATTCCAAACCAATACCCCTTTACTGCTATGAAATGAACAAATCAACTAGCGATTTATATACATCATTATCTAATCTTCCTTGATGAGGACAAAAAATAGTCACTCTTATTGGGCCAAAGATAAGATCAGCCTAATAAGAGCCAGTTTGCCTATGGGTCTAAAGCAAGCAATTAACTAATAGGGCCTAAAGCAAGCAATTAACTAATAGGGCCAATTCTATCAAGCCCAAGATTTGCCCTCAATAAGGTCGAAACTCACCCATTGGAGCTCATCCTCAACATTAGGCTCAATAAGGTAGAAGCTCGTCCTCACCTCCAGGAGACTCAATTTAGCGAGGTGGGAGGTCGCCTTGATAGTTATCCTCGTCCTTAACCTCGAAGATCATCCTCATCCTTGACAAAGCAGGACATCCTCACAAGGCCAAGTACAACTACCATGACAACTGAACATGGCCTGTCACAATGAAGCATCAACACAAGCCACCCTCACAGTACTCAAAGTACATGCAAGGTGTCCGCAGACTGACATAAGAAAGGGTGTTATCATATCAACTCAGACAACACCTCTCCTCCTCACCAACAAGAGACTACCACCTATCTGCCTTGTCCCATCAACCAACCTAGCTGAGTAAGGATAGAAGTAAAGAACACATCCACAATCAAGACGCTTTTGCGGCCACCAAATAGACTCTATCTCTCTCATCTTATAAGTTTTTTGGAACTAACAAACCATTCACTCAACCAATGAAAGATATCAAATCTCTTTTTCCTGAAAGCTCATTATCATAGCAAGATTGCTTACTTATGCATCATAGCCCTGCTAGGACAGCTCTCGAGAGTCTCTTATATCATTTTTCTTTGATTGCAGGCCGTATCTCTCATCCACAAGGCATATAGGGGTGATCCACCTCTATACCCGATGGGAGACATTTTATTTTCCATCACTTCAATTAAGTTTGTTTTTAAGTAAAAAGGCTTATTAGGTACCCTTATCAATTAACAGAACCTAACAGCAATATCCTTGTAGAAGGAGATGGTATCGACATGGTACATGCCGGTGTACATGTCACTAATGATGCTTTCGAATATGATAGTGAAATTGAGGTTTCTCCGTATCGCTAGGCTCGGCGGGGCTTAAACGGAGAAGAATGCAAGAATAATTTATGGTGTTGATGATGACAAGCTAGCTGCTTCTGCCTCTTCCCACGTTATCGCGGCCGCAACCGGCCTTGGCTTCTCTGATTATCCAATTTTTGTTACACGTTAGTCATTCATTTTTGTACACACCCATAACCACCACTTAATTTTGCTTCTTATTTCAGTAGAAACTTGGTTTTAAAGCTGATGCTAAAGCCTTTAAAAATGCATTCTGAATCTATAATATAGAACGTCTTGATTTTTCTTTTTCTGGGTTGTTCTTTCTTGGTTTTTATTTGATTTTTCTGATTATTATTATTATTATTACATGTAATAATAATCTGCCAAGCCAAAGCAGTTATATTTTGGTTCTGTTTCTTCTAACTTGAAAAATCCAATTCCCAATACGCTGCCTGTACACACATTTGAAGTAAATAACATCCATTTTTTTACCAGCATCAGTAGCGAGAGTTTCCCAGAATAATTGGATTTCACTTTGATATTTACCTTCAACTGTAAAGAATGAACTCAACAGAATTCTTCAAAATCTGAAAATGAAAGCTAATTAATAAGATATTCCCAAGACAAGATTTTTACAAGGCAGACAAAACATAATCAGCAACTGGCTACATGCCTACAATTACTTTACCAATGTGAGAAACAATCTACAACACGGCTTTGTTTCTGCTGCAGTTGCTATTTCTTTACCAATCTTCTATTTCATCATCAGAAATCTGTTCTTCCTCATCCAAACTCATACTCTCAGAACTGTCATTCCATGTTCCCTTGTGGTGTACATGTACGTGATGAGTTTCAAATGCTGATGCTCCATGTCCAAGCCATTTTAACATGGGCAAGTATTCAGTAGCTACATCTGACACATTACAGAAGCTGGTTCCACCATTAGCAATAAACCTTTGGCTTACAGTCTCTTTCTGCATTAAACAGAGAAGGAAACTTACATAAGATCAAAGCCATCATATAAGCCACATGCAATGCAATCATCCACATCCATACATATTGCAGTTCACAACACAAGGTGATCAACAATTTACTTTAACATGTTTGCCTAAGAAATTAGAAAGCACAACTAAAAAGACCAATGTTACGATCCTAGTTGGCCAAGGTATGGGACTTGGTGAATCCCACATTGAAAGTATGGGATTTCAATGTGGGGTTTATATGAACTTTGGGCTCTCCAACCCTTTGAGTGGGGTGTGGTTCTCCCAAGGTTCATAACAATTGGTATCAGAGCCGATATTCGTGCGCGAACAACCTGAGACTCGGAAAGGGGTACCCTACAGGCCAGATTAAAATTACTGGTAGCCTCGAGAAAAAAAAAAATAATCCGAGTTCGGGCCAGTGTCGATAGGCCTATCCTATAGGCCAGATTAAAATTACTGGTAGTCTCGAAAAAAAAAGTTCGGGCCAGTGTCGATAGGAGTAAGAGCCGTCGAGGACGTCGGATGTTCAACTACGGGATAATGTTACGATCCTGGTTGGCCAAGGTATAGGACTTGGTGAATCCCACATTGAAAGTATGGGATTTCGATGTGGGGTTTATATGAACTTTGGGCTCTCCAATCTTTTGAGCTAGCTTTTGGGGTGTGGTTCTCCCAAGGTTCATAACAACCAAGTCCTTGTAACAATTCAAACTCCTAAAGACCAAGTAATTCAAAATTCAAATGGCATGAAAAAAAGGCTGGTTTCAAGTAACCTTGTAGCAGCAATGTCCGTAAATGCTAACAATGGAAACAAGTATCAAAACTGGAAAAACACAATCTTAATTATTTGGAATGAGCTTAGACATTTAAAAGAGTTATGGTGAGGGTTTGAGATTATAGTGTTTATATTGATGTTTATAATACAAATATCACATCTGATGGAGGCCAACATGTACTTATCTATGATGGCTTTTTCAATGAAATAAAATGACAAACAAAATTCCAAATAAGCAACATAAATTAGTAAAAAAACAAAAAAAAAAAGGAACGGAATGGAAAATGGAACAAGACAATTCATCGTACATGATTGCGCAATAGCGAATGCTCAACCTGCCAAAGTTTTGGTCTGCGTATGGCATGCCACCTGCATGGCCGAAAGGATTGGTTATACAGCTCAAACTTGTAGCCAATTGCTTATACAATCACATGCTTCAAGCATATAAAAAAAACCTGGAAGGCGAAGGATCAGAATTTCCAAACAACACGCCACGAACAGCAACTGAAGCGGCAGCTGATTGAAGAACACTCTCTGCCTCATTATATCTAGCCAAGACTCCACGAAAAGAAGAAAGAAGCAAGTCTGAATCACTTAAATATGAAGCCACATCCCAGGCAGCATCCATTGCTTCATCACTTATGAAATCTAAAACTGCAAGACAATAGAATGTTGGACTTAATTATGTGGAATATATAGAAGACAGAACTGAAGTGAAAAAAAGTTGTGTAATGATCTCCATGTGGCAATGAGAGAGTTAGGGGACAAAAGGAGGTATCTTGTATTTTATTCAAGGAATACATATCTTGTGTATAAATTTTATTCCTGTATTAATGCAGCCTGCAGTTGCTATTCCTCACCAAAGCTATGAATTTTATTCAAGGAATAAGTATATTTTATATAAGATGGTTACCATTTTCATGCAGAAAATCAGCAATTGGTCTTGCTTGCCCATGTGCTTGGCAAAGAACCTTCTCTGGAGCATCCATTTTCAATGGCAATCGGGAGAACTTGTCCCGTAGAAGAAATGTATCATGGCCTACAATAAAGAAAAGGTATAGCTTAGAAGAGAACAGTTTTACCAGATATCTATGGATGCTTACATAAATGCACTCCCACAAATTTGTAATCCACTATCTGTCCACCATTCATATTTGTATCTCCATATCCAATCTAACATCATCATTAAACTGCATGCAAGACAGGAATAGCACATGCACCCATCTCACACATGTACACAGTTGTACACTTGCATGAGCATGTAAAGACATACTAAATTTCAACAAATATGCAACTCTGTATGGATGTACCTGATCCCATCATAACTTCAGTTTCTCTTTTATTATGTAGAAACTTGCCCAAAGCATGAAATAAAGAAAGTGTCTCATCTCTGCCAAATAGCAATGAAAAACCACTGATCAAAGAATTAATCTCATCTGGTTCTCCTTTTGAGTAACTTGGAGTAGAATTGGACAATGATAGATTGAGCCCAAGATCTGGTTTCACACAGAAAAGTTGTAAAGACGTGATTGCATGTCTGATATCACCTCCACAGGCTTTTGCAATCAGATCAATCTGTTCAGCATTTACATTACACTGCTCTTGTTTGCATATTCTTGTAAGTGCCTTCTTAATGGCATTGTTTGTAATTGGGTTAAAAGCAACCTGAAGAATTCCTAAAGTTCAGATGAGCATTCATTGACAGTATATTATCAAATGTATAATGAATTTGTTCAAGAAAGTAACCTTACAAGCACCAGCACTCTCAAGAGACAACTGAAGTTCTTCAATGTATCGTGAAGTATGCTCTGCTGAATCTGCTTTACCATAGTCAGTTACCAGAATGGCTGTTGGCATTCGAGTTGATCTTACAAGAAGTAGCAAACAGTTTTGAAGTCTTTCAAAAGCAACTCTTCCATTTGTCACAGGAAGATCATCTATTAAGAGAATAATTGGCGATTTTGATTCAGCAGAATAAGATGAAGGAATTAATCCATACTTCCTTATTTTCTCAACGAAGTTCACAAATTCATCCAACTTGGATGTGTAATGTATCCCTGATATAGAACAGAAAATGCAAACAAGATAGTTGCCGTATGTTACAATTCTATAATCCATTCTAGAAATTTAATAAAATGAAGAATGGCAAGAGTTTAACATCAAATTTAAAGTTCCTTTTTCCTGAATGAATGTCATATGGTAGAAATTTTATTCCAAATCCCATTTTTAAATAATTTGATTATACAACAAGCTACAAATTATATGTATTCAACTATGTGGCATTCAACATCCAACAGGAGATTATTTCACTCAGAAAGAAGAATTTCAGGCATACGTCAAATGGAAAAACACATAATTTGGGAGTTGAAAATATAAACTGAATTGTAAGTATTTTGCCATAACAAATCCATCACTCGAGATTATTTCCCCATGAAAAATTTACCTGCACTGACATTATGCATGTGTTCTTGCCAAATCGTGGGAGTAGGAGTGCTCCATTCACATAATGTGGCTCCAAAATGAGATGCGATCACATGGATAGTAGTCTGCAAGACAGGAAGAAAGATTTCTTGCTCATCAATGGGGGGGCTATCTGAACTATGGGCTTAGTTCTATAAAAAAAAAACCTGCATCTCTTACAATAATTGTTGCTTATTAACCAAAACCTAATCATCAGCACGCAAAAGGTGTGTCATATGAGCTCCACAGAGACGCACGAAGCATTCATGTACATGAGCACAACAGAAAATTAAGCTTACAAATCACATTTAAGTGCCTCCATGTCAAATGATATCAATTCTAGCTATAAATCGAGGGGCAACAACCAGATATCATTCAACATCTCAGAAGCAAAGCTTAAATATGTTGCCAATAAAATAAGCAGGTTCAAAAACAATAATACATGAATGTAAGAGAAAAAAAAAACTTACAGATTTTCCAACACCAGCTTGCCCGGTGATGACAAGAACATGGTTTTTAAAATTTTCCTGCAAAAAAGGCAAAAGAAAAGGGGTATTGAATTTCAATATCAGAAGCACAATGAATTTTGAAATAAAAAGAAATGGATAAAACGAATTACAGTTTGCTTTGGTCTTTCCTACACACTAGCCCTAAGTATTTCCAAATCTTCTCGGAAAAGAGTGAGAAAATGAATCAACAGCAAGCAACATGAAATAAATTTGTAAACTTATGCCAAACAACTTCTTTTTTGCTTGGTAAAGTATGAATCTAAGAGTTAGAAAACCCGCCTCTCCCCTTCATCATCAAGCAACACCTATGAGGTGGGCAGATACATGAAGTGGACAAATGGCACAGCACAGAAGGAAAGCATAAAAACCTGAAGCTAGTACTTGGTTTACAAAATAGGCCTTTCTTCATGCCTGCTCGATAACAATGTATTTTTCTGATCATTATACTTAACTTTCACTCAAATAAAATAACAAAAGGTGACTATTTTCCTTTCAACGATTGAATATGAACCCATCATTTTTCACCTCATTATCAATCATCTAGGTCATAGCAACATGTACATGGCTGATGACTACGAACTTGAATACTATACATAACAGCTTACATAGCTATAGTGTTACCTTTGAAACTCTCAATCTTTCCTCAACCCACACTTTAACTTCTTCAACCTGAAAATAAAAGGAAAAAAAAAAAAAAATCAAATCTTCAAAATAAATTCATCTACGAAATATGAACCAAATGAATTAACCTTCTTCTTGTGAACAGCAAGTTCCTCCAAAGAACGAGGCTTGTATTTATCAACCCATAATTCCTTTATGTTGCTCCTTATGGAACCTGATTCGATTGTCTCCTTCCAATTAGCTTTAAGAAAACATGCATAAAAGAAAAAAATTAATCCCTATAACAGAAAAATCACAACCATGGCATACCAGCAGATACCTTGGACCCATAAAAAAATTCATCAAAATCATCACAAGGGAAACTGATCTGCATTACAACCAAACCAAAACAGTAAAACGATCATAAATTTAACAAAAAAGAGAGCATCAATTTAGAATTTGAATTAAATAAATAAATGTATACCTCATTTGCATTACTAGGTTTTCTGCTCAAGCGAGACAGAGAACCAGAAAGGCGAGGCTTCTTCTTCTTCAATTCTCTAGGGTTTGTAAGAGTAACCAATGCCCTTGATTTCGGCTTTGAATAACTCAGATTCAAATTCAATGAACTCTCATTATCATCATCATCTGATGATGATAAAACGACAACGTTTCTTCTTTTCCCCATGACTGTAAAAACTCCAAAGTTTAGAGTTCTCTAATCACAAACAAAGCTTGAATTTCCTCTTCCATGGCTTACACAAAACCCTAACGATCGAAAACTAGAGAATGATCAAACGGCGGCGTTCTAAGGAAACGAGCTTTGCTTGTAACAAAAATTGCAAAGAAGAGATTGAGAAATGGAAAATAAAAGAAGTAGCTAGCGTTGCAGTAGCAGAGCTTTATTCCTGTAATGGTTCATTTCGCGGGAATTTTGAGCTAGTGTGGAGGAGAAGCTAATCGAGGTGGTTTATGGGCTGGGTTTCAGTTGTATTCGATCTGAAGCCCATTTTTGGCCATTAAAATTTCAACACTTTGGGGCCGGACTTTTATTAATAAGGCTAGCTCCATTTACCATTTAAACTTTCATTTAAAAACTCCCAATTTGTTGGCTTCATTTGTTTTTCCAAGATCTGTTTAGTTTAGTTATTGATAACCGCTTAACCGTTATTGATAACTATTTATTAATAATTAATAATTTATAATTAGTGATTATTATTTAATAATTAATTATTTTAAATATTTGATAAAATTATTATTAATTGTTAACTATTAATATATTTAATGACTATTAAAAATAAATATTAATATTTATTTTTTTATTTGAATATTATTTTTAAAAAATAATTTAATTTAAATAAGTAGAAATTTTTTTTAAAAAAATTAAATTTAAATTTTTACAAATAACAACTGTTTAATTAGCTGTAAGTAACCAAATGTTTATAATACAACTGTTGGGAACAAAAAATTTAACAGTTGTATCAAAAAAAATTATCAAATACCCATTAAATCAAGTTTGGGAGTTGAAATAAAAAAATGAAAAAAAAGAAAAATATGTAGAATAAAAGTTATCTGATATTTGAGAGTTTAATTAATTCAGATAAGAAAAAATATTATTTTCCTTATTATTAGAAATAATTTTTAAATAAAATAATTTTATTTTTAATAATTAATATTATTTATTATTTATTAAATTTTCAAATAATAAACATTTATTAATCATTTATTTTATTTTCTCTTTTCTATTTCATAGATTAAAGAATATCTTTCCTTTTCTGATGAAAAAACTTCCAAACAAAGTTTAAAATTAAGCTTGTTGCAAGGTAAAATATATATTTTGTTGTATTTCAAAAATTAAAAATTAAAATTAATAAATGAAAGAGGATAGAAATAAGTTTATTTTATTTTTTATGAAGTATAATAGTTATTTATATTTAATTTTTTAATTAATATATAAAAGTAATAATTAAATAAAATACAATAATAAATTTAACTTAAAAAAGACAACAGACAATCCCAAAAGAAAATGTGAACTATAGTTTATGGATAAATGAAATAAATTATTTTTATTTTTAAAATTTATAACCACAAATTTTGATTTTCTAGCTTTAAGGTAAAATTTTTATTTTTTATTTTCTTATCCCCACCAAAATTTTATTTTCTTAAATTGGTTGCCTCAGAAAGACTATATTATCATAATTTTTTAAGTTTTAATTGTTAGATTAATATTTTTTAGAAATTAAATAATATGGCATTGTTATTTTTTAACTCATGACTTGGGGCAATATCCATCTTTACAAGGATCTAAACCCTAAAATTTATCATGACACCATAATATTTTTCTTAAAATTTTCAAATTTTAATTTATTTTAAAATAAATTTTAAGTGACAAATAAATGCACTCAAAATTTTTTTAAATCAACTAATAATTCTAATATTTTAAAAATAAATTTTAAAATAGTATATTAAAATTGATAATTTTTTAATTCAAATAATTATTTAATTATTTTATAAAATAATATACAAAAGAATATATAATTATATTAAAAAAAAAAAAATCCAAAACAAGAGGAGCATATAGCTTGAAGTCATCTGCTGCTAATAGGCAAGTTAGTAACCCCATGGATGCTAGCCTGACCAGCCAGTAAGTCCGGCACTGTTGACTTTTTTTTTTTTCCTTAACTAAAAGAAAAAGAATAAAAAACTAATGGTAGAGTTTTCAATGAAAATCAACCCTCAAATTATATATATATATGCATAAAAATTAATACAAAGATTTATAGATTTATTTCGCCCTTATCTGTGCATACTAATCACATTTTTTTTACCCATTAAATTTTTTCAATATTTTTTTTTTTATTTTTTATCAAAAGAAAACCAAAAAATTAAATATAAATATAATATAAAAATAATATATTTTTTTTTTATCAAAAACTAAATTAGCTAACATACTTAATTGCCAACAGATATTTTGCAGAAAAAATTTAACTAAAAAATTTATCAATAAATATTTTTGAAAAAATAAAAAAATATTGCCAACAACTTATAATTTAGTGGTGTTTGATAAATTTTTTTGATATCGTTGTTACCTTTTTGGCTCATAATAAAAACATCAAATTCATTTGGTTATATTTTGTTATTGAAAAATTATCAGATATGATAAAAATATATTCTTTTTACTCATATAAAATATGATTAAAGTAAAAATATACCTATATGAATTTATTTTTATGTAAGTATGAAGAGTATTCTCCCGTTCTACCTAATAATTTCTCTTTATAATTATAATTGTTAGTTATTAGGTAATGAAACAATAATTATTTATAAAAGCTCAAAACTACTTATTTAAATATAAAATTAAATTACTTTGTAAAAAATATTTAAATAAAAAAAATAAATATTAATATTTATTCTTAATAATCATTAAACATATTAACAATAATAATTTATAATAATTTTATCAAAAACTTAACAATATTAAGCTATTAGTTGCTATTAATAACAACTAACAGTTAGTACGAATAATTAAATTAAATGAAATCTTACTAATAGTTATTTTTGTAAAAAAAAAAAAGGTTAAATAAGAGTCGCAACTGGCTTGTAGGCTAGTCTAAGTCAGCATGCACCGTCTATTATTTTTTTTCGTTTCTTTTTTGTTTAAATTTGATATTACAAGACGATACTCAAAATATCTGCTTGCACCATTTGATTTATGGCTATGGAATTTGTCATACTTTAGGAAATATTTTTTCAAATATCAAAGAAAAATATTTAAATATGTCCCTAATATTACCATCTAGAGCACATTGATCCATTTCATTTTTGAAGGTGCAAATATATACCTGACATTACAGAAAGTTAATATAGTTCCCAATTTTTTAAAGGCCTTTTCTAGAGCCTTTGACTTTTGTTTGTTGGCACAAATATAATCTTATGTGGAGTGAAATAATAATAAAAATCAAAGAAGTGGCAAGAAAAATGTAGTAAAATTGTGCTGAAAAATAAGTTATTTCTTGCATTTTCCTTCCAATTTTATCTTTTATGCTATATTTGTCTCAAGAAAATTTTTCTAAATCATTGTGAAGCGCAGTACATTCCGCAATAAAGAAAGTAAAGAAATATGAGAAAAATAACATAAATTTTATTTATTGAATCTTTCCATTACAAGATAAGAAAAATCCAAAGTACAAAAATTACACAGGAGGATCAAAGGCACGTTTGACATTTTCTGTATGTGAAGCTTCAACAGGGAGATCAAAGGTAGGATTAGCATTCTCTATATGAAAAGCTTCCATTAGAGGACGAGCCAAAGAAGAAGTCTCAGCTTGCCTAGAACGAGCCAACCCTTCTTCAACATTATGCACTAGCCGCATAGGGATTGGCTTGACAAGTAAGGGGTAGAAGGAGCGATAATTTTCTTCTTCTCTAAATGAAAGAGGATGTCTGGATGAAGTTCTGCAGCCTTGTCAAGAGCCTTATTATAGAAAGAAGCAATGACCTTAAGTGCCGAAATAACCCTTCAGGCAGAAATGTTGGCTTGATCACTCTCTTGCTGAAGCTGGACTATTTTCTTCTTCAACTCCTCACTCTCTTGGGCAAAGTCCCTAGCCTGGGTCTCCTATAGCCTTTCCAGGTGAGACTCTCATCCGCAGAAGATCGATGGGCGGATTGAAGATCCTCGTATTTTTTGTTCCTCCACTCCAAATCTTCCTTGGACTCATTGGACTAGGCTTCAATTACTTTGAGCGCTTCCTCCATTGCCTTTGCCTTTTCGACCTTGGCACTTAGCTCCTCTGTAATCTTGATAATTTGTGCCTCAACCTCCTTTTGCCTCTTATCCAAAATTTCCTTCATTTTACTTGTTGCGAAAGTTAGAGGATTTTTCTTGTTGCTTCTTTGACAACTCCTCAAAGCGAAGCCCCGCCTCATAAGCCTCAATGTAATAATGGTTAGAGGAGATTAGCTTGTTGTACACTTGAAATAATTCTCGTGTACCCTGTAAAAACACAATTCGCCTGGTGAGAATTATGAAATAAACTCATAAAATGGGAATATGGTTGAAGAATACTTATAATGGCCATATGATCCATCACACGGAACAATAGATCCTTAGAAGAAACTAACTAAGTTTTGTCACCTTTGGAAGGCTAAAGCAGAGGCAACATTCACAGACCATTGGGTAGGGTTTTGAATGTGGTGAAGGTCAGGAATATCTCTAAAGGCTTTGATAATTAGCTGCCTTTCTTTAATAAAAATGTCTAGTCTTTATACCTGGGTGGTTGCGCTCTAACGGGGTAGTGGGCTGAGGAGCAGTAGGACCAAGACCCATATAGCTCTTCATGCTAGAAAGGGATGGTGGTCTGCATGATCATCCTCGCCATATAGATGCACCTAGCAGGGTAGGAGCTCATTCGCCGCAGTGGTAGAAGGTTTTGCTTCGTCAGCCGGAGGAACCCTAATCTCTCTTGCAGGCTCCTCGACTATAAAAGGGTTCAGCTAAGAATTTCTCCTCATTTAAGCTTCCTCCCTCCCAAAAGCTTTAGCAATTGGAGCTCTTTCCTCTTTCGTTCTATTCCTCTTAAGTAGGAGCAGCTTGCTTCTAAGTCCTTTTCATCTGAGCCATCAAATGGTCCACTATCAATAGAATAAGAGGAGGACCAGTTAGAGCAGGCTAGTCAACAGGAACATCGACAGCATGAGGAGGAGAAACAAAAAGAGTAACATGGAAAAAGAGATTAATCATAAAAAAAAAAGAGAAATAGAAAAACAAAGTTCAGAAAATTACTCTCATTGTAAGAAGAGGGAGATAAAAGCTCTCCGGAAAGAGGCAGAATAGTAGGAACAACCACCTCCAAAGGCCTTCTCCTCTCTAGAAGCGTGGCTTCGAGGCTCTCCTTATGCTCTTGAAAGGTAAAGACCTTAGCAGGCTCCCTGATAACTAGGCCCCTATGAGAGCAAGGAGTTGGAGGATCTACGATAGAACAAGCCGGAGCAGAAGGACCGACGAACCTCTTGCCTTTATCCTACCTCACAGGGACAGGAGCAATTGGGGTGAACACAGGAGTAGCAGGAGCTTTGCGGCCAACCTTCTTCATGGTTCGACATTTAGTAGGACCAGTGGCTTTGGCAGCCTCCGTAGTAGCACATTCGACATCAGAACAATGCATCACTCGCCCATTCTTAGCATCCATAGTAGGGAGTTCTCGCTCCAAGTCTACTTGAAGGGGCTCTACCCAATATTTTTAGAACCGGACCGGTTAAAAAAATGGTGAATGCAAAGGGTCAGAAGGTTAGAGGTTCGACCGGCCGATTAAAAAAAATCAATATATATATATATAATTTGACACTTATTATATATATGATTAAAATAAATATAATGCAATTATGGCTAAATTAAGAATTTATATAAGACTATATTTTTTATGGTGTCAATCAAATTACATTAAGTCAAAAGTTATATATATAATAAGTTATGGACATTCACTTGTTTAAACATTTACTCATGCAATAAGGTAACATGCAATAGGGTCATAATTTTAGCATCGGGTAGATTTTGGCATCAAGTAAAATTGAAACGAAATTACTGAAATTCTCTTAATTTCTTTTAACTAAAAATAACGCTATTTTTGCTTGATAAAAACGACGTCGTTTTTATCAAAAATAAAAAAAAAATTTAAAAAATCTGACACGTTTAAACCAGAAAAATCAATCCGGTTCGATTAGTTCATAGGTTAATTGGCCGATTCATCGGATTTTTAATCGATTTTTGGGAGACGGATAAATGGGAGTTGATCGGACCGATCCTTGATTTAGTTTTTAGTTTTTCAATTATACCAACAGGTCCGGTCCGATTTTGGCAACCATGGCTCTACCCCTTCCAACTCCTTGAACTTTTCATAGGGCTCCTTATTCTCCAAGAACACTTAAAAAAGCTGAATGTCAATTCAAGAAAAGACAAGAACAGATAAAAAAGAAGATTAACTTGAAAAGCAGAGTAAAAGTTTTACATATGATGTCCTTCAAAAGGGCCATGATGCTGAAGTTTCAGATGTTGTAGGTTCGTCCCTGGTCTATGAGGGTCACCACAACAATCTTCTCTTCATCACTTAGGTTGGAAATCTCAACAAGAGAACTAGTGTTGGCATCCGAGATCATGAAGTAGCTATTGAAGGAGACCTTACTTCCCTCGCCAATTGCCTAGATCACAACAAACTTGCTTCGCCCGTCGTGAAGCTTAGATTCATTGTCAGTAAAGATATGGCATTCTCGTTTGGCTGTGGTCATCCAAATGCCATCTATCACTGACACTCGAAAGAAGAACTAGAACAGATTAGCTGTGGGAGATAGGTTCAATGTGAAATAGAGCATCTCGAACTAGTACATATCCCCAATGGAGTTGGGATGAAGCATGGTCGGATTCACACGGAAATGGTTGAAGTATTGGACCATGAAATTTGTGTGTGGCCACCTCAACCCCTGTTCAAACTGGTGGAGGAAGACAATGAAAGACCTCTCATTTTTGGCAATCTCCTCCACCCCAGAACTACCCATAGGGCATAGGATCCTCTCCTCTGGCCTGGGAATCCTTAAGATCCAGAGAGGAGAACGGTCCATATTAGGGAAGAAGACACTCCAATCATCCCGAATGGTAGCGGGTTTGACATTACCCCACTTCTCTCTCAAAGTTTCCATCAAGTTGGAAGATGAACTGGATTTGGGTGCCATTAAAATTAATCACTTAAGAAAAACAAGCTAATCAATAAAAGAAGTTCGGGGCACTTAGAAAGCAAAATCACAAGAAAAGGGCAGAAGAATTTTGAAGAGTAAAAAGAGAAGAATATTGATTGAAGGGGTATTTATAGGCAAAGGAATTGAATTTTGAAGCCCTAAAAAAGTGCAGCGGATAATTTGTGAAATTTAAAGGACACAACTATTACTTTTCCCAAGAAGGCACGTTGATTTGAAAAGCAACCGTTATTATCATTACCTGACAATCTTAATGTCTTTTCAAAAGGATGTGACCCTTTAGAATCGAGCCTAGGGGGCTCAACTAGAAGCTTCTCCTGCAAGCTTAATGAATTAATGACTTGCATACACCCTATGGCACCCAACCTTCAATAACACTAAAGCGAGACTAACAGTAGGTTCGCCAGAAACCTCATCTCAGATAAAAGAGTTCGAAGAGCAAACTATGTCCTCAGTATTTTAACAGAAAAGGTGTAAGGTTCTCCGAAACATAATGTTACTTCCCTATGACTTTCTTAGCTCTTAGTCATAGTGTAGTAGGGGATATTAATGGGAAATAAAGTTAGGCCCAAGAGTCAAGTCCAAATTGATAGATTCAGCCCATCGTGGAGTAGGTCCACTTAGGGGATTTATGGACTTGTATAGAGTCTTCGCTCAAGAGAGGCTTTGCCTACACTATGGGCACGTTCGCCATACCTTAGCACAAGACCTTGTCAAGAGGCAAAGATAATAAGAGGGATGACCTTGTGGGAGTCCGACAAAGGAATAAGGGGGAACCAAAGGATGACATGCCATTCCTCATATCTCTCCTCATTAAATACTCTTAATATGTCACCACGCCTCAAAGCGGCGCAATAGCCTAAATCTGACATATAAGCCATCATTTTTCACTTAGGATATCTTGCATTGAGCAGTGTGGTGCAGATAAATCTAATAACTTATCATACAAGCTGATAAGATAGCCCTAAACCCGTTGACACAACCAACTTCCCCAACAATAGGCAAATGAGAAAGTGACATGTGGAGTCCTTACCATGTCAGAATAGTAATCTTTGGACATATAAATAGAGGTAGACTCCATTAAGGACAAGTTCTTTTTTTCCTTCTACTCATAATCTATCTACTTCTAAGCTTACTAAAGCTCCATTAATTCTCCTCAAGAACTCAATCTAACTTAGACATCGGAAGGTTCTTGCCAAGCTATGGCTTGGCTCTCACAAGCTAGTTTTCTGTTTTACAGGTCCATTGAAGATTCACCTAACCAACACTGTCATGACCCGAAAAACGGGCGTGACAATTCTAGGATGTGGGTACAGTTAGTGACGATCAACACCCGTAGAACCCTTGTAATATCAGAATACTATCCTGTAATAATCATATTCAAAATTCAATTATATCCACAATCTCATTTCATTACATTATATTATCCATATTGTCTTATTTTTCAAGTCCAGCTTAATCAAAAATAAATATTTATATTAACAGTTCAAAATAGTATTTTATCATTTTTTTCCATTATTATAATATCTACAGACCATACATTGACATAAACCATAAAGCATACTAGATTAAAACCAAAATATATAAGTATCAGATATTTACATAATCAAAATAAATGGCAGTTCCTCGAAGAAGAGACTGGAACCATACTATTTCGCAGAACCTAAAAATGTTAAACCACAAATGGGGTGAGTATGAAAATACTCAAGTAAACTCACTATATACCAAATTACATGCAGAAAAGTGATAGATTTTAGGAATACAAAATTCAATAATCAAGGATCAAAATTATGCACACCAATTCTCACAAGGAAATAATTCAGGTGAATAAAAAGGAATAGTACTAATAAGATAGCAATAAATATAACTGGGTTTCAACAAGAATCAAATATGGGTCTGTGTGTGCATAAGACAGATATAAGGGTCTGTAGCTATAGTCGAATATCCACTGTATACATAAGGTGGGTCATACCTTATGGTTGAGACAAGTCCTTTCCCAGCTAGGGTTTTGGACAATTAGTCTTGTCCACTAGGCCATTATACACAATGCTGATGGTTTTTCCCTACTACCCCATCAATACAGTAGGTCTGTCAAATTCACACTCGTAGGGTAACAAACATAATATAGATTATCAATAAATATGTTTCCATGATTAGGTATCAATAAATATACTGAATATATATTAATAACAGTCTATAATCAACAATTAGATCAAACTAGTTATATATCGGTGTGATACCAATAATAGGTTTACCAATGAATACAATGAATAGGTAGGTGTCAAATAATAATGAAGTTAATCAATTGCCACTATCACCAGTGCTATTGGCTAGCCAATGTCACTGGCGATAATGGCATGCCAAAGTAAGCAAATCACATGCATATGAAAATTCTATTGGGACTTTTATCGAGCATTTAATGTGCATAACTTTGGTTCCATTTTAGTAGCATTTGGGTGCAATATTTCCAAAGTCCAAGTTAACAATAGCAAGCTCATAATGATAACAACACAATGGGGACAACAATTAATATAATTAACATGATCAAACTAATCAAATTTGGGTTTAAAATGGTAAAGAAAAACAAAGAAATTACAAAGGACTAAATTCAATAAGGCCATTTGGCCAATCAAGCATTTCAAGGATTGGTTTCCAAAATTCAATTCAATGGTATATACATGTCATTTGGCATATAGAAAGCTAACCAAAATGCTGAAATTATCAAAATACCCTTCCAATTCTTCAATTGCTCTAAAGTAAATAAAATGGACAATCTTCACACTTTTCCTCCAAATGAATTTCTACACCAAAACAAACTATCTAATTAGCTTCTAATCATCAAAATAACAATTCTAATGGATAAATTATTAATTAAACTATACTACTTTCAATTTGGGTTTCATACATAATCAATTTAGAGTTAACAAATTGGGAATTTAGTCAATTAAGTTAAATTGATGCTATCTAATGACACAATTTATCATCATTAATAATCCTTAAATAAACCTTAAAATAAACAAAAACACTATATTACCTTAAAGGGAGAGATGAACCAAGTACCTAGAGGAAGAATTTCTCAAAATTTTGCTTGCTCTTGGATGGAATTGGAGTAGGAAATGATAATTTTAGGTTAAAATTCAAGGTTTTTAATTGATTTTCTTTTGAAATTTGCAACAAAAATGATGGGTTTTGGTTAGGGAAATTTTTGGCACACAAGGAATGGAGAGGAAGATGAAGGTGTTAAGTTTGTAGAAAATTCTATTTAGGCCTTTATATAGTGTATAATTTGGTGTATTTGCAAATAAGTCCTTCCATATAATGCTTCATATGGAGCCATTTTAATAGAAGAGTGGTAACTGTTATTGTATGAAAACTCGATCAGTGGTAAAGACTGATCCCAATTACCTTTGAAGTCCAAAACACAGAGTCGGAGCATATCCTCCAATATTTGAAAAGTCTGCTCAAACTGACTATTAGTCTGTAGATGGAAAGCTGTACTGAATCTCAATTGTATACCCAAAGCCTTTTGAAATTTTTGCTAAAATCTGGACGTAAACTGTGTCTCTTGATCATAAATGATCATCAGAGGAATACTGTGGAGCCGGACTATCTTATCCACATAAAGTTGGGCATACTGTGATGTTGTATAGCTAGTCTTTACCTTCAAAAAGTGAGTAGACTTTGTTAATTTGTCCACAATCACCTATATAGAATCATACCCTCAGGTAGTCCTCGGTAGACCAACTATAAAGTCCATAGTAACTTGCTCCCTCTTCCATTCTAGAAATTCGATCTCTTGTAATAGCCCTGATGGCTTCTGGTATTCAAATTTAACCTATTGACAACCTAGGCAGGTTGACACAATTCTAACCACATCCCGCTTCATGCTAGGCCACCAGAAAAACTATCTTAAGTCGTGATACATCTTTTTAACACCATGATGGACACTGTAATGAGAATAATGTGCTTCCTTCATCACCTGTTCCCGTAATCCATCCACATTTGGCACACACAACCTCTTGCCATACTTTAATACACCATCACTAGCCTTTTCATTCTGAACTTCTTTTTTCAGCTTAACAAGGTAAGGATCCCCATCTTGAGCTGCTGTAATCTCATATTAACAGTGGTTTAACCTGAAATTGAGCTATCAAAGCCTGGTTATGATCTTGGGATCCCAACTCTAACTGAATTCCCATATCAATTAGCTCTTGCATTTCCCTGATCAACGGTCTTCTAATATATGAAATGTGAGCTATTCTACCCATCGACTTCTAACTCAAAGCATCTGCTATTACACTTGCCTTACTCGGATAATACAATATTTTGCAATCATATTCCTTAAGTAACTCCACCCATCTACGTTTCCTAAGGTTCAGATCTTTCTGTTGCAAAATATATTGTAGACTTTTGTGATCTGTGTACATCTCACATTTAGACCTATACAGGTAATGTCTCCAGATCTTCAATACAAATACCACTGCTGCCATCTCTAGATAATGTGTGGGATAATTCATTTCATGCTTCTTCAACTATCTCGAAGCATAAGCGATCACCCTTTTGTTTTGCATTAGTACACATCCCAAGCCGATTCTGGATGCATTACAATACACAGTAAATCTATCTTCTTATATTGGTAATGCCAATACTAAAACAATGGCAAGACACAACTTTAGAGTCTAGAAACTCTTCGCACATTCGTCAGTCCATAGAAACCTTTCCTATTTACGGGTCAATTTAGTCAATGGTGCAGCTATCTTGGAGAAATCCTTAACAAACCGTCGATAGTAACCCGCCATTCCAAGAAAGCTGCAGATCTCTGTAACATTAATTGGTCGAGGCCAATTAGCTACTGCCTGTACCTTCTGATGATCAACTTTAATTCCATCCTTACTAGCAACATATCCCAAAAAGCATACTTCTGTAAGCCAAAACTGACACTTTGATAACTTGGCATACAGTCGCGGCTCCCTTAATGTCTGCAATACTATCCTCAAATGTTCTGTATATCCATCCTCACTCTTCGAATAAATCAAAATATCATTGATAAACACGATGACAAATCTATCCAAGAAGGGTTTAAAGACCCGATTCATTAGGTCTATAAACGTTGTTGGGGCATTCGTTAACCCAAACGGTAACATTAAAAACTCATAATGCCGTACCGAGTCCTAAAAGTTGTCTTGGATATATCCTCTTTCTTAATCTTCAACTGATGATACCCAGATCTTAAGTCAATCTTAGAAAAATGACTGGCTCCTTGCAGTTGATCAAACAGGTCATCAATCCGTGGCAACAAATATTTATTTTTCACTGTCACCTTATTCAACTACCTATAATCAATGCACATTCGTAAGGAGCCATCCTTTTTTTTCACAAATAGAACCGGAGCACCCCAGGGTGAACTGCTCGGCCTAATAAAACCCTTATCCAGTAGCTCTTATAATTGCACCTTCAATTCCTTTAGTTCTATAAGTGCCATCCGATACAGAGGAATATATATCGGATCAGTGCCTGGATAAATCTCTATCTCAAACTCAATTTTTCACTCTAAAGGTAACCCTAGTAAATCATTAGGGAATACATCTGGAAATTCTCGGACCACTGGAATCTGATTAATTCCAGCTGGAGCCTTCTGCATATCAATAACATAAGCCATGTAAGCAAGATATCTCTTTTGTAACAATCTCCTAGCTCCAATGGCTGAATATTAGTCTAATACCAATTCTACTTTTGTCACCCTGATACATAAACTCTTCTTGCCCCTCTGGTTGAAACCGAATCTGCTTCTCATAACAATCAATTATGACCCGATGAACTGTAAGTCAGTCCATACCCAGTATCACATCTAACTCCAACACTGACAACTCTATCAGATTAACATGCAGTATTCTGCCTTCAATGTTTATGATACAATTTGGATAGAAGTATTTAATTTTTATACTTTCTCCCATAGGAGTCAAGATCTCTAACGGAACCCTCAGTAATTGCTTCTCCTTTTGTAACTTTGGTGCAAACATCAGAGACACAAAATAATACGTAGCACCAGAATCAAATAGAACCTGAGCTAACTCATTCTGAATTGGAAGTATACTTGTGACTGTGTTATCTTCCTTCTGATCCTCCTGTGGGGTAACATGGAAGACTCAGCCCTGACCTCTACCAGCCAGTGCTTGACTGCCACGAGGACCCTGTCCTCTACCTCTGTCTCTGCCCACTATCTCTCGATTCCCACTCTAACTTATTTGAATCGTAGGTTGTGATACTGCTGTAGATGCCTGCTGAATTGTCTGCCCAGGACACTCTCTGGCAAAATGGCCCTTCTAGCCACACTTAAGATAGGCTCATGTCTAACTCCAACATACTCCTTTATGTCATTTACCACAATGCTCACAAGTAGGCACAGTGAATGCCTGAGCTGCAGGTTTAGAAGAGCCTTGAGAATAACCCGATACCGTCTGTCCAGTGGAGCCTTTACCTTAGCCCTTCCTCCTCTGACTACCTATTTGCTGCTTTGATCCCCTTATTACCAATATCTGTCTGTTTGGACGGTGCACTAATCTCTCCCTTCTTGGACTGTCCATCTGAACCACCATTTTTTCTTTGCTCCCGTTTAGCCTTCTCATCTTTATACTTATACTCCATCTGCATAGCCTTATCGATAATAGTGGTCAATGAAGAAAAGTCTATTGACAACAGTGCATTATGAAGCAAAGCATATAAACCCCTGCTGAACCTGAAAATCAGATCAGCCTCTGTTTGTACTATTCTGGTAGCATACCGGCTCAACTTGATAAACTCGTCGGCATATCCCTCAACTGATTTATTCCACTGTTCCAATTGTTCAAACTATATTAGATTCTGGGATCTAACTCCATCAGTCAAGAACTCCTTTAATAGGGCTTATCTAAATTCGGCCCAAGTAGGTGGTCTGTCTGAGTATAACAGGTCCTCAATGTGTCGAGCAAACCAGGTCCACACCTTCCCCTTTAATAACAAACCCACCATTTCAATAGCTCTGGCATATGAGCATGGTAATCTCTTAACCACTTTTCAGTCTGCTCTAGCAAATTTATAACTTCATCTCCTTTTTCACCTTTAAAATCATGTAAGTTAAGCTTCAAGAAATTGAACATGCTAACTCTGCCTTCGTCTATGGTGTGGCGACCTGTCTACACTGCTGGTTCTCTAGGAGCTACTACTAGTGCTACTGGAGCAACAACAACTGGTGGTATTGCTGGTACCGCAAGTAGTGGCTCAACCTGTGGTGCTGGTGGAGGCACTACCTGCCGTTCCTACCTCAACTCTTGGATTTCCCTATGCATTTTTAATAAACTTTGCAACATTTATTTCCCTCCAAGGATTGTTTGTAAATCTTGTACCTTCTGTCCTCTGACGGGGTCTAGGAGGCTCCTATGTCTCCTCTCTTATCAGGGACTCATTTGAGACCACCTCAGCCTCTCTCATCAATTCCCTATGTCTGCTAAGTTTTGACTCTAGGGTTCTGTCTCGTCTGTATTCTGACATCTTGATATCTATAAGACACAAAAACAATGGTTCAGTATCGCAGAATATACAAAAAATTGACGTATACAGAATAAACGTGACAGGACATCCTATTGCTCCATGGTTTACCCTATGTCTATATACATTTTGTCTAGTTACTATTCATATTAGCCTATGCTCTTATACCACCTCTGCCACGACCCGAAAAATGGGCTTGACGGTCTTAGGATGTGGGTATAGTCAGTGACGACCAACACCCGTAAAACCCCTGTAATATCAGAATACTATCTTGTAATAATCATATTCAAAATTCAATTATATCCACAATCTCATTTCATAATACTATATCATCCATATTGTCCCATTTTTCAAGTCCAGCTTAATCAAAAATAAATATTTATATTAATAGTCCAAAATAGCATTTTATCATTTTTTCCATTACTATAATATCTACAAACCATGCATTGATACAAACTATGGAGCATACTATATTAAAACCAAAATATATAAGTATCAGAGATTTACATAATTAAAATAAACGACAGTTCCTCGAAGAAGAGACTGGAACCGTACTATTTCTCAGAACATAAAAATGTTAAACCATAAATTGGGTGAATATAAAAATACTTAGTGAACTCACTATATATCATATTACACGCAGAAAGGTGATAGGTTTTAGGAATATAAAATTTAATAATCAAGGATCAAGATTATGCATACCAATGCTCACAAGAAAATAATTCAGGTGAATAGAAAGGAACAGTACCAATAAGATAGCAATAAATATAACTGGGTCTCAACAAGAATCAAATGTGGATCTGTGTATGCATAAGACAGATATAAGCGGTCTGTAGCTATAGTCGAATATCCACTGTGTATATAAGGTGGGTCGGACCTTATGGTTGAGACAAGTCCCTTTCCAGCTAGGGTTCTAGACAATTAGCCCTGTCTAGTAGGCCATTGTGCACAATACTGATGGTTTTCCCCCTATTACCCTGTTAGTACAGTAGTTCTATCAAATTCATACACATAGGGTAACAAACATAATATAGATTATCAATAAATCTGTTTCCATGATCAAGTATTAATAAATATACTAAATATATATTAATAACAGTCTATAATCAACAATTAGATCAAACTAGCTGCATATCGATGTGATACCAATAATAGGTTTACCAATGAATACAATGAATAGGTAGGTATCAAATAATAATGAAATTAATCAATTGCCACTATCACCAGTGTCATTGGCTCGCTGGCGACAATGGCATGTTAAAGTAAGCAAATCACATACATATGAAAATTTTATTGAGACTTTTATCAAGCATTTAGTATGCATAAGTTTGGTTACATTTTAGTAGCATTTGGGTGCAATATTTCTAAGTTAACAATAGCAAGCTCACAATGACAACAACACAATAGGGACAACAATTAATATAATTAACATGATCAAACTAATCAAATTTGGGTTTAAAATGGTGAAGAAAAATAAAGAAATTACAAAGGGCTAAATTCAATAAGGCCATTCGGCCAATCAAGCATTTCATGGATTGGTTTCCAAAAGTTGATTCAATGGTATATACATGTCATTTGGCATATAGGAAGCTCACTAAAATGTTGAAATTACCAAAATACCTTTCCAATTCTTCAATTGCTCTAAAGTAAATAAAATGGACAATCTTCACACTTTTCCTCCAAATGAATTTCTACACCAAAATAAACTATCTAATTAGCTTATAATCATCAAAATAACAATTATAATGGCTAAATTATTAATTAACCTATACTACTTTAAATTCGGGTTTCATACATAATCAATTTAGAGTTAACAAATTGGGAATTTAGTCAATTAAGTTAAATTGATGCTATCTAATGACTTAACTCTATTTATCATCATTAATATTCCTTAAATAAACCTTAAAATAAATAAAAATACTATATCGCCTTAAAGGAAGAGATGACCCAAGTACCTAGAGGAAGAATTCTCAAAATTTTGCTTGCTCTTGGATGGAATTAGAGTAGGGAATAATAATTTTAGGTTAAAATTCAAGGTTTGGAATTGGAGTAGGAAATGATAATTTTAGGTTAAAATTCAAGGTTTTTAATTGATTTTCTTTTGAAATTTGCAACAAAAATGATGGGTTTTGGTTAGGGAAATTTTCAGCATACAAGGAATGGAGAGGAAGATGAAGATGTTAAATGTGTAGAAAATTCTATTTAGGCCTTTATATAGTGTATAATTTAGTGTATTTGTAAATAAGTCTTTCGTATTCTCCGTATTTACGTTTTTATTCGATAACTTCTGTAATTTATTCTGGTTATTCTGTTAGGATTCAACTTTAGATGTGGGAAATGAAAAGGCTGATTTTGATCTGCTCTATTTATTAAAAATGGTTATGGATTAATTCTGGATCCCAGACAGTGAATTTTCAAAATTGTTCCCAAACAGTGAATTTTCAAAATTGTTCCCAAAGTTGCCATTAATTACAACTTTGCTACTCTTTAAAATTTCAGTGTTCCCAAAAATCTTTCAGTTCCTTCTTTTCACCATAATTTCATATAAAATTAACTAACTTAATCCCCCCAAGTTTGGATCAGAAATTCTTAAACTAGCCGGACTGCTATTTCCTCCAGGCTGTGTAATTAACACCGGTATTTTCCGGGACAGTACAACAAAAGCGATCCGGTTAGGGCTCAAAATTCACGAGTGTTACAAACACATTCACTGGATCACATTTAAGAGAATATAAAGGATATGGTAGGGTAATTTTAAAGAGGAGAAGTATGATAAAAAAGGTGAAAGATACTATGATTATTGTAATCGTGATGGACATACAAAAGAGGCTTGTTTTAGGCTCATGGACTCCCAGATTGGTACAAGGATTACAAAGAGCAGAATATTTATTTTCATACTATAAATATTTTATCTAAATAAATAAATATCAGTTCCTTAAAAAATAATAAATATCAGTATATTTTTCTAATAATTTAATATTAATAATTTTTATTAATATTATTAATAACTTTAATGAATATTATTATACATTTGCATATTCATATGTTAGTGATATTG
>CANXYC011239465.1:0-13339 GCA_948193065.1 Aleurites moluccanus | reverse complement strand
ACTCCTGCATCAAAATCCAACCGAACAGCCCTGATACAAAACACTCTCCACTGAGATATACTCATCCAAAAATTCTGAAATTTTACAGGCATCATCTCAACACACACAGAAATATTTTTCATGTTTACAACTTCAACAAATTCTGCTTCAGTCATTCCCAGAAATTACAAACACATACTGCATCCCTGCAGGAGTTCTCATTCAAACTAGCCTTGCTCAAATAGACACAATTTATCACATACTCAGAATCTTATCAAACCATTTTGCAGAATTATAGTTAAAACATAAATTAACAACTTTCATATTTTACACTTTACCCAAATATGTCTTTAAGATCAAGTAATGGCCAACACTGAATCCTGCTGCAGTTCAAGACAAAGTTTCTGAAATTTCTAAACTTCTCATTAAAATTTTAAAATTCTCCAAACAAAATAAAATTGATAATTACACTTCAAAAATGGCAAATATTACAGTATCGTGGCTACATATACTATAATCCTCTTACTAAATGACTTTATATTGTATATGATGCAATTTTTGATGAATCTTCTTTCCCATTCAACAGGTTAACATCCTCCATAGGTTCTACCATTGCTTCTGATCAACCTACACATCTTTTTTATCTACCTATAGATGACCAACTCAAAAACATATCATCAGCTTCACAAACATCTTCTCAAACTATTCCATCCATCTCTACCACACCAATATCACCATCCTCACCTCTAATCACTGATCTAGACTCATCATCTCCTACCAGCACGTCTAGTATTGAGCCCAAGCCTACAATGCCGAGACATGGCATGGTCACATGCTTGCGTGATGGGACCATCACTCATCGCACCATAACCGATCAACACACTTATTCCTTGACTGTAACTTCGGCGCACCCTACAGAACCCACCAACTTCACTCAAGCCTCAAAAGATCCAAATTGGAGGGCAACAATGGCAAGTAAATATGATGCTCTCATTCGAAATGGAACCTGGGAGCTTATGCCTCTCCTCTTACATGCTCGACCCATTGGGTGCAAATGGGTCTACAAACTCAAGCTCCGATTAGATGGCTCTTTGGAGAGGTATAAGGCCCATCTCGTGGCCAAGGGATTCCATTAACAAGCTGGTGTTGACTACACAGAAACATTTAGTCCTGTGGTAAAACCAATAAGTATTAGAACTGTCCTTGCAATTGCTTATTCAAGAGGTTGGACTATTCGTCAACTGGATGTGTCAAATGCCTGTCTCCATGTCAATCTATCTGAAGAAATGTACATGTCACAACCACAAGGCTTTGTTGATCCAAATTGGCCTACTCATGTTTGTCGCTTGCGACGTTTTCTTTATGGCTTGAAACAGGCTCCTCGGGCGTGGTATCAACACCTCAGTTCCTACCTTGTCCATATCGGTTTCACAATCTCTCATACTGACTCATTATTCACACTTCATACAGATAATTATAGTGTTTTTCTACTTGTCTATGTTGATGACATTATTCTTACGGGCTCTCCTAATGCCCCAGTATTCGCTTTGCTTACTTCCTTACAACATGAGTTTGACATCAAGGATTTGGTTCCGCTTCATTACTTTCTTGGAATTGAGGTCGACGATACTGTCGACATCTTGTTGCTAAATCAAGCCAAATTCACACAAGAGATTTTGAGTCTAACAAAAATGAATGAAGCCCGTCCCGCCTCCACTCCTTGCACCACTAATGATCCACCTTCTAAGCATTCTGGTGATCCATTACCAGACCCTTTTCTCTATCGGAGTACAGTTGGTGCTTTACAATATCTCACCTTAACAAGACCTGATATTGCATATTCAGTCAATACAGCTTGTCAATTCCTTCAAACTCCAACAACTACGCACTGGCAAGCAGTCAAACACATATTGCGATATCTAGTGGACACCCCTCGGCATGGTCTCTTGTTCAAACGAGCCACTACAACAACTCTTTATGCATACTCTGATGCTGGATGGGCTGGGAACCATGATGACCACCATTCCATAGGTAGGTTTTGCATTTTCCTTGGCTCCAATCTCATTTCCTAGAGTTCACGTAAACAACGGATAATGGCCAGGTCCAGCACAGAAGCAAAATACAAAAGTTTGGCTGACACAGCTGTAAAACTAATTTGGATTAAATATCTTCTACGTGATTTACACATGCTTCCACGCCAACCTCCTAAGTTATGGTGTGACAACCTATCCGCCATATATTTGATAGCCAATCCAGTATTTCATGCTCGCACCAAGCATGTAGAAATTGATTACTACTTCATTCGGAAATGCCTACTCAGAGGCCAACTACATGTGCATTTCATATCCTTTATTGATGAGCCTGCAGACATCTTCACCAAAGGTCTTTCTTCTGCTCAATTCAAACTACTGTGGATCAAGCTAACCGTTAATTCTGTCCCGTCAGCTTGTAGAGGGATGTTAGCAGAATCACATTCCCGCAAATCAAGTCTTAGCAAAGAAGGAAGACTAGCATAGTTTCCTCATCAATCATAACACTCCACCAAATCAGAAATCCTATCAATCACAAAAGTAAAGGACGTATTACCTTCCAAGTCTCCTTATTTGTAGATACTACCTTCCTTGCAAAGTAATATATGTAGAGAACTTTTGTTGATATAAAATACACATAAAATATATTAATATACAAATACTTCTTCAATCTCTCTTCATTCTTTACTTCTTTTCTACAACCAAGATTAACATTTCAACAGTATCCTATATTAAAAGTAAATCCCACAACTTAATTACCATTATCATTACGAACTACACCTCCCTCACCAGCCTTGCCTAGATTTCCTTTAGAACACCCATCAGTATTTAGCTTGTACCAATTCTTTGGAGGAAAATGCCAATAAACTTGCATCATATTAGAATTACTATCCTTTCACAGATTCAAATCTTCTTCTTTCCAACCCTCCATCATCTAATGAGCCTGCTGTATGATGAGATCAACTTTTTTAATTGCATCCATATTCCAATTTCTTAAGATTCTATCATTTCCTCCATCACCAAAGTCACCAAAGCGTAACAACAAATATCACCTTCCAATTCATGTCTACCAACCCTCGACTAGTAATCTTAGATTTTCATTAAACCAGAATGTAGAATCCAAATCAACATCATGGGATATATCTTCATATGTCAGAAACGAACACCAAACCTATTTAGTCATATGATAATTCCTTAAAATATGAGTTAAATCCTCAACATTATGGCTGCAAAAACTACAAGTGCTATCAACCATGAATCCTCTCTTCTTCCTCTCAGCATTAGAAAGAAGTTTACTATGCTTCACCAACCATAAGAAGGTTTGAATTTGTTGTTGCACAAGGAGTTTCCAAATCATTTTCCACTAATTACTCCCAATGTCACTTTTATTTTCCATAAGAAAATAAGGAGATGCCATTGTAAATTTTTCAGATGCTTCATTGGCCCAATGAAAAGAATCCACTGCCTCCAAATCATCTATCAAAAGTATTGCTGCTTATTTATCAAGAACACCAACAGGGAACTAACTATTCAGGCTATCCCATCTCCAGCCCTGCCTTTGAACCCAATAATCTCGAACAGAAGAGAAATACCCAAGGCAACAATCAACTAAAGGTTTGTCAATTAACCAAGTGTCAAGCCAAAATTGGGTAGTGTACCCATTGTGTACACAATTGGTTAATCCTGTAGCAATAACCTCGGAACCCTTAACCCTTCCAAATAGCCAAAATTGAAGCGTTCTTGATTAAATTCTCCACTCCCATTTTGCCACCCATATATTTGCCACGAAGAACTTTAGCCCGTAGAGATTCAAGATCCTTAAGTAGCCTCCAACCCAATTTTGCTAAGAAGGCTATGTTAGCCTCTTTCATTTTATATTATTTTGTGTTTCAGTTAAATTTGATTTGAGATTTAGGATTTAAATATTAAATTATAGTGTATATTTGAAATAACACATGCATGTTTTAAATTTATTTGAAATTCATCATATTTGAACTTTTAAAATTTTTATACATTTTATTCAAACCTAAATTTTTAAATATTTAACCAACACAAACAATAAATTTTATTTAAATTAAAATTCATATCCATGATTTTAAATACGACATTAAGCATTTAATACTGATTTCAAACATATTTAGGGGGAAAATTTATTAGTGATAAAGGATAATAAATCTTTCATCTTCTATTAGTTTAGAGATAAAAAGTCAACTTTGATTAAGACTAAGACCAACAAACCCCAGTAGCTAAGGTCATCAGGCTAAGTCAGACTCAAAGGTTCACATGCACCTCGCAAGTAGGGTTTGAGTATTAAAAAATTAAACTGAACTAATGTATTAGTTGGGTTAAGTAAAATGATCAGTTTAGTTAGAGTTTTATTTACTGAATTAATTTAATAGATCGATTTAATTATTATTTTTTAGATAAATAAATTAAAAATTTCGATGTATTGATTAGTTTGTATACTTAAATTTTTCATTCTTTCATTTTTTTTATATGAATTTATATTCTAATTGATGTATAATTAGTTTGTATACTTACATTTATGAAATATATTAGGATATGATATTTGTTTTTAATATTATGTGATATCATTTCATACCATAATTTAATTATTTTTTATTTTCTTATATAAATAAATTAGGAATTTCAATTTTATCAAAGATAAATATTTATAATAGATTTGAATTTTAAGTGAAAGACTTTTTATGGTATTCATTTTTTAACTAAAAAGCAATATAACCAATTTAATTGAAATTAGTTAATATTTTCTTTGATTTGAGTTCTATTAGTATTTAAACTGAATCGATTCAACTAATGGATAACACATCCCTACTCACAAGCCTGTGCTCACCTCAGTAGCGGGTTACTGACGTAGTGAAATCTTTTTAAGAGTTTGTTGATTCTAGATGAATACCAAACTAATAAATATTAAAATCCGTTAATTCAAAAGAATACCGAAAATTGGAAGAAATAATTTTCACACAAAAAAATTATTTTAATTCAAATCAAAAGTTATCTTAACCCTAAGATTTACATGACTATATATAAAAATAACTTCTGGAACTCTAGCAGTTTAATATGGTAATTGATTCCAAAAAGGAAACAAATCACCATATTTATATAAATAAGAAAAATAAATCAAAACTAACTTAAATAGATAAATAAATATAATATCTTAAATAATATCTAAAAATAAGTATCCTATCAAAATTAAATAAGGAAAATAAAAAATACCAAAAATATAAACATACAAATATAGAAAAATACAATTCTTATTGGTCTCAATCATTCTCTCTAGCGTATAGAAAATTTGTCCTCGATATATTTTTTTTCTCATTTGAAAATACTCATAAAAAATATGAAATTTTCCAATATTCATTATATTTCTCATCCAATCAGTCTAATAATTTTTAATATAACTTTTAATTAAAACTCTTTTAAGGAAAAAAAATCAAAAATAGTAGAAAAATATTTGTGAATGGATCTTCACAATGATATTCTTTTCTCTTATGAATTTGTATTGTGGTCTGCTGCGATTCCCTGCTATTATTATGATTTTCCATAAATGATGAAACTATTATAGTAGATAATGATATTTTTTTATTAGGATAATCATCAAATACTGCAGGTAAATTCCAATTGACAATTGTTATTGCTTCTGAGACATGAAGATTAAATATTTGATCTCTCAAAAGTTCATTTACCCATAGGGTTAACTGATCCATCATTTATGTCATACGTTCCTCCATATGGTTTGTGATACGTTGAACCATTTGAGTTGTTGCGTTATGATAATAAACCTCCTTTACAGGTATAATCTGGCGTCCTCTTCTTGGTGACATAGTTTTCAAGAAACGAATGCAAGCTCTGATACCAACTAACGTAGAGGAAGCCTTTTAAGAGTCTGTTGATTATAGATGAATATCAGACTAATATGCATTAAAATTCGTTGATTCAAAAAAAATACCGAAAATTAGAAGAAATAATTTTCACACATAAAAATTATTTTAATTCAAATCAAAAGCTACCTTAACTTTAAGATTTACATGACTATATATAGAAAATAACTTCTGAAACTCTAGCAGTTTAATATGGTAATTGATTCCAAAAAGGAAACAAATCACCATATTTACATAAATAAGAAAAATAAATCAAAACTAACTTAAATAGGAAAATAAATATAATATCGAAAATAAATATAATATTTTAAATAACACCTAAAAATAAGTATTATAAATAAGAAAAATAAAAAATACCAAAAATATAAAAATACAAATATAGAAAAACACAACTCTTATTGATCTCCATCAGTTACTCACTAGAATTCAACTTGCAAAATCATTGCCTTGCCTTGCCAGCAGGTGATCTTGCAAGTTCACCCCTCTATAAAGGACTAGAATACCTCTTTTCGATACATCCTATGCATGTGGGACATAATCCTTGACAAAAATGAAAAACAACGAAGATACAAATAAGCACAAAGATTAAGAGTTGACAGTTGAACATGCAATCTTCACTATACACCTAGGGTATGACATGACTCTAATCATATATCTCATATGCCACTACATGGCACCAAACACTATAATCTCTCATATAAGAGATGGAAAGGCATAAGATCAAATGCAATAAATTTTTTCCCAAGACTTTGTTACCTAAAGAAAGAAAATGTTTATCTTGTTGACAGTTGAACATGCAAACATGCAATCTTCACTATACACTTAGGGATGACGTGACTCTAATCAACTATCTCATACTACATGGGTCAAATGCAATAAATTTTTTCCTAAGACTTTGTTACCTAAAGAAAGAAAATGTTTATCTTCTACCTTAACTTCAATGTACAAATCATTGGTTTTTAGTATCGGAGGATTTTTTCCAAACTAAAGACTCAGTACCCTTAATGCTTCTTGTAAGTGTGTTGTAAAATCAAACCCATGAAGCACTCTAAATATTCGAACCAAAAACCTTACCTTTAAATTCAAATGAGGCCCAAGCCTCACCTTCGAATTCATATGAGACTAGAGCCCATCAATTAATATTTGAAATTCCAAGCTTTTATATTATGGTGGTGCTATTTTACAATAAAAAAGGTTGTGACCACAACTTATTAAGGGGGTGTTTGGTGCCTTGATTGAAAAATAAAGAATTCACAAATCCAAAGTTTTGTTAATCGAGAAAAATGAGTTGGGCTTAAAATGAATTGGGAAAATGGTTTGGGTGTTGCATTAATTGGGTTTTTAATATTGAGATAAATAATTGTGTTTTTTTTAGTATTTGAATAAAATAAATGATTAAAATGTAAAAAGACTAGAAATGGCATCAAACTAATAAAATAAAACTATTTTATTTTTCCCCAAAATTATTACCATTAATCACTCCAATTAAAATCCTTAAACCTGTGCAAGAAGAAATTAGTATATATTTAAAGTTTATGTTAATAGTCGAAAGAAACACTGGCGAAAATACAGTTGTGTTGATATACTTGATTCCATGATTTCCTTCACAAAATTTTCACTAATTTAGACAAACCTTAACCTCACTAAAATTAATATAACACAAACAGTAAGGCTCCGTAAAACTCATTCAAAAATCAGAAATTAAGAACATGCATTCAAATATAATTCCTATATTCAATACAAAACGTAACAAAAAAATAACCAAGATAAAAGTCAGAATACAGTTGTGTTCAATGGATTCAGAAAAAAAAAAAAAAAAAAATAGAAGCCATAAAATCATAAGTCAAAGTTTTAAAAAACACAAATAAACAAATGCAAAAGAAAAAGAAAAAAAAATACCCAGAAAAGGAATAAGCAAAGAAATCCCCAGAAAAGGAATAAGCAAAGAAATCCCTAGAAAAGTAAGAAGAAAAAAAATATTTATAAAAGGAAAAAGAAAATAAATCAGAAAGCCAAAATTTCCAAACAATCTAACACAACTCTAAGGTTTTCAAGGGAATAAAAGAGTAAAGAAAGAAGATGCAGTTTCAGTAGCAAACATATATGCAACCTAGGATTTTCAAAGAAAGGAGCAAAATAAAAGAAGAGATAAAGTGAAAATGAAAAAAGGGCAAAAGGTGTCAATACCATAAAATAGTTGGGGTATTTTTGTCTCAAAAATTATTAAAAAACACTGCATTCTCCAATGTGTTTTGAAAAGTTACTTTGGATAGCGTTAAAAATTCAACATTTTAACCCCCTAAAAATCGTCAATTGTAATTTTAAACAAATACCGTCATGTTCACTAAAATCACAACTAATAATTTTCATTTTCTCTAACGCGCGTTTTGAGCAATGAAACGTACAAACAATTACCCCCTAAATATATGAGCATTCTTTTGATAAATATGCCATTCTTTTCTCTCTTGATTATTAATTATGTAAACCTTTTTTTTTCTTTTTTTTTTCTCTCAATTATTATTTATATATATTTTTTCTCTTTTTATTATTATTTGAAAGTTGAAGAATCTACTTTTTTTAATATTTTCACTTTAATATTAATGATTTATGATAAAAAAAAGGCTTTTAAAATACTTAAATGGTAAATTTTTTAAATAAAAAAAATAAAATTTATTTAAAATTCCTTCTAGATTTTTTCAAAATTGAATCATAATAATTGTTTTAGTTGATTTAAACTTAAAACCAACTTTATCTTATACAAAGTTCAAAATAATAATAATAATAATAATAATAATAATAATTTCAATATAAACTGTATATTACGTAATTATAAAAATGGCCAATAATTGACTAATTAAATTTAGGTGCAACATAAATTCTCTCATAGTTATAATAATTGGTAGTACAATAGAAATTATTTTCTAATTAAAGTTTCCCTCTTTTTAAAATATTTATATTTTATTAATTTTTTATAACTAATTCCAATCATATTTTATTAATTATACTATATGAATTTAGAGATATATGAAATTAGAATATTGACCATTATAAAATAATATAGAAAAATAAAATTGATCTAGGTTTATATATATTGCAATTTTAATTCAAGAGATATAGGAACTTCACAATGATTAGAACTAAATAAATCGTGGAAGCTTTAAATTAGGGTTACAATTAATAAAATATAAGTATTTTAAAAAGAATGAAGCTTAAATTAGAATTTTTTTTTTTTTTTTTATTATTCTTATTTAATCTAATTAAGTTATAAAATTTGGAAACTTAAATTAATGGTAATTTATTTCTCAATAAGATAATAATTTTAGATTTAAGTTTTTCATTCCCAATTTTAAAAAATCTAACCAAATTAAAAATAATACTAAATCAATGCAAATAATGTTTTTGATAAATTTGGATTATTAGACTATCAAATCATAAGTCATAACATTTTCAATTGAAAATAACTAATTTTAACAAGAAAATTTAAAATGTTCAAATCTTGTTGATTTGGTGCTCGAAATTAGTCACATAATAAAAGTATAATCTCCCAATTAAATTTTATAGTACAATAAATGTGCTGTCTATATAAAATATACTAGAATTTTTTTTTTGAAAATTTTAAAAAATTTACCATTTAACTATTTTAAAAGCCATCTTTTTATCATAAATAATTATTATTAAAGTGAAAATATTAAAAAAAAAAACTCTTCAACTTTCAAATAATAATTAAGAGAGAAAAAGTATATAAATAATAATTGAGAGAGACAAAAAATAAAAATAAAAAAGTTTCAACAATTAATAATGAAAGGAGAAAGAAATGACATATTTATCAAAAGAATATTGACATATTTAATGGGCTAAATTATAACTATTATCCTTAAATTTATTTTTTAATTTATTATTATCCCTAAATTTTGATTTATTATATAAAAATATTCAGATAATAATTTGTTGTAAAGAAAATCACTTTATCCGTTTTTCAGTCTTTATTTTTTCGAAAATCTGATATGACTTCATATTAATAATTTTTTAATATTATTTTATACTTTTCAAGACGTCACGTAGGATTCCACCCATTTTTTTTTTCTCTTCTCCTTCGATCTTATTTTTCAATTTCATCAAAATTACCAATCAAAACCATTTTCTTTCTCTCATCTCCACCAACCTTTTTTTTTTTTTTTCAATCTCACCAAACCTATTAAAATCACCAGTTAATGAACATAATACTTTCGATTAAATTTTTTATTTTTTCCGAAATGACAAAAAAAAGGCTCCCAAATTATATAATAACACTGCTACTCCAACTAGAAATCCTAGTTGGAGTGACAAACTGACATGTGGCAAATATTATAAAAATTAAAAAAATAAATTCAGAAATCACGTGTAAAAAAAAATTGACCTAATTAATAAATAAAAAAACACAAATTTTTATTGGAGAAACTCTTCATCTTGTTTAACGCAGATTGCTCTTTCACTATTGAAAAACACTATCATCTTCTTTAGCCCTTAAACAAAGAATGATTCAAAAGTGTTCTTTGATCCTGAGTAAATATAGTGGTATAGATCCACATGTAAATTTCTTTAACCCTCATTTTCTTTAGAGTGCTTTTTCAATATTCAATTTTTTGTTCTAATTAAATATTTGATTACAAAATAAAAATTAAGTAAATTTTCTTACTGATACAATTTCGAACCGGTTAATTTCAACTGGTTTATATAGTTTATATTAATAGTATATAAACCTGTTTATATTAATAGGGATAATATTGCTCGTTGTACAGAATACTTAATGCTCAGTTCTTTTAACTATTGAATTGAGCGTATTAAATTAGTTCAAAAAGATGAATATGAAAAAAAAAAATTAAAAAAATTCCAAGTAACCAACTCGAGCAGCGGTTAAAATTTTCCAATTCAACAACGCTTTTGGTATGGTTTATATTAAATTAATTTAATATACTATTGAACTGAGCAACAGTTCATTATTAATTTTTTATTGATACAATTTCGAATTGAGCAAATTAATTTGAACTAGTTTATTAACCTTCAAAATTATAAATTTGCTGGTATAGCGGAAATTAAACAATTTGTAGAAAGGGAACAAGGTAAAAAAATTCAGAAAAATTCTGAAATTCAGCAAAATGTCAAATTCCAATAGTTATAAACAAGGTAAGAAATTCTTTTAAATTTTTTATTAGTTGTAGTGTTTTTATTTGTTAATTTTGTAATACTGTCAATGCTATGTTAGACATGTAATTTAATTAGTTGTAAATTTTTTAATGTAGTTACATGTACTGAAGATGATGAAGAATTGCAAAATGTTGACAATGAAACCCCATATGTTAGTCAAACTGAAAACAATGTGAATGAATTGATGGGTATGGTTGTGGATAGTGAAGGTGAGGCAAATAAGCTATATAATGAATATGCCATTCAAACTGGTTTTAATGTTAGAAGGGGAACCACTAGATATCATGTTGGAACTAGGGATATTTCTCAAAAGGAATATTATTGTTCAAGACAAGGTTTTAGTCAATAAATGAATCCCAATGAAACATGATATTGTAGTCGATTTGAAAAAAGAACTAGTTGGGTTTATTTTATAGTTACAAATGGTATGTGGAAGATCACCAAATTTGTTTCAAGCTATAACCATGAATTAGTATCATTTAATGAGATCCATTTTTTGAGATCTAATAGGGCATTAACTATTCCAAAAGCTAATATGATTGGTTCAATGGTGAATGCAGGTATAAGTACTAAAGATGTTTATTCTTACATGTCTTACATGTCTAATGAAGTTGATGGGAGTGAGTATGTTGAGTTTACAAAAAGAGATTATTATAATAATGTTGATAAGCAAAAGATGATTTTAATTGAAGCAGTTGATTCTCAAAGTCTAATAAATGATTTCAAACTTAGAAAAATTGAAGATAAGATGTTCTTTTACACAACTCAGGTTAATCAAGAGAATAGAATGACCAATTTTTTTTTAGCCGAATGGAAAATCAAGGATTGATTATGATTTTTTTGGAGATATGGTTGTTTTTGATACCACTTATCGCACAAATAGATAAAATTTGATTTGTGCGCCATTTGTTGGGGTAAATACCATTGGCAAAATATTATGTTTGGTTGTGCATTCCTGTTAGATGAAACTACACCTTCTTTTATATGGTTGTTTAGGTCATTTTTAGAATCAATTGGGAGAAGGGAACCTAAAATAATAATTATTGATCAAGCCCCATCAATAACTAGTGCCATTAAAGAAGCATTTCCAAATAGTCGATATGGCTTGTGTTTATGGAATATTGTAAAAAATGCTCCTTCTCATTTGGTAGTTACAATTCAAATCTTGAATTTCGCCGCATATTTTATAAATGCTTACAAGGATGTGAAACAAAGATTGAATTTCAACAAACATGGGATAAAATGATGAATGAATTTGGTGAACTTAAAAACCATCAATGGTTGAATAATTTGTATGAAATTCGCAAAAAATGGTGTCCTGCTTTGAACAAAGATGTTTTTTGGTGGATTTAAATCCTCACAATGAAGTGAAAGCACAAATAATGTTTTAAATGGTATAGCCAACAAAACTATTTCATAGAGTAACTTTGTGCTTTCCTTTGAGGATTTGGTGAGGGGATGGCGTTCAGAAGAAGCAAATGAAGGTTATCATTATTATAATATCCCAAGTTTGATCAATGAGATATATGTTTGACTGAGATATGATTGTACTATTTATTTGATGGATTCTGATAGTTCTCTGTGGTTGACAATTTAGATATGTCTCTGTACCACTATTTGGTATGGATTTATAGTCATGACTGTTATGAGTGCTCCTATTTTGCATATGGGAAAGCTACATGTGATAGGGTAGATGCTACTATTGCAAAATATTTGCTAAGTTGAGTATGATTCTAGTATCTATTTTGATACTTCGGCATATCTAGGGAAGTTATGGAAGATATAACTGTAGAATGAGTGTTCA
Source organism: Aleurites moluccanus (assembly GCA_948193065.1). NCBI lineage: Eukaryota > Viridiplantae > Streptophyta > Magnoliopsida > Malpighiales > Euphorbiaceae > Aleurites > Aleurites moluccanus. The sequence goes on along the minus strand of CANXYC011239465.1, from coordinate 440 downwards.
ACGATGTGTATAAAAATAATATTAGAAATGATTGAAGATGAGTATTGAAATTATGAGATGATTCATAATGGTAACAGATTTGAGGATGTTTTTATGATATGAGATTCTTGAGAGATTGTAAATGATTGATTTGAAACTCTTGAGCTTTTGATATATATGATTATATGATGTTGAAATAGTATAATGGTTTACAACATAAGACTGTGTATAATTGAAGATATATGATATTGAAGAGACATAATACTTAACTGTGTATGAAAATGATCTATATATGATTAGAGAGACAATCTATGATTCTATTATTGGTGATTGATTTCAGTGATATTAAATGTATGAGAAAAAATATGTTGAGAATTGTAAATCGGATAAAGTTAATGGACATTGAAGTTAAATGAATTGATGAATATATATATATATATATATATATATATATATATATA
>CANXYC011239433.1:0-34387 GCA_948193065.1 Aleurites moluccanus | reverse complement strand
TTTATTATTTATTTATTTTTTATGTTTTCTATTTTCTTCTTTTTTTTATTGCTCTAATTTTTGTCCGAGATGCCCTTTCGGATTTTCAACTTGCCGAGCTACTCTAATTTTTGCCTAAGCTACCTTATTCAGGTTTTCAACTTAGCAAGTATGAACTAATTAATCTAGGCACAAAAAATAATAACTTTATTATGCTTTAGACCGTACCCAAGGTGGGCTACCTACGTATCTTTATTTGCACTTTTTTTAAATTTCTTTTGAGAGAATCAGGTCCTCGTAGTTCTATTCATACAATGCATCATGAAACAAGAATCACACAAAATATCTTTTTAATTGGTCAAGATTACAAGGGTTTGTAAATTCATTCCCATCTAAATCTATGAGTGTGACACCTCCATCAGACAAGATCTTTTTAAGAACATATGGATTGACCTAGTTTGGCCTGAACTTCCCTCTCGGATCATGCACAGGAGCTCGAATTTCCATAAGCACTAAATTGCCTTCCTCCAGTCCTCTGTCAGTTACCTTTTTATTGAAATGTCGGGCTAGCTTTTGCTAATACCCTTGAATTCGATAAAGTGCATCCATCCTCTTTTCATCAATAGCATTCAACTGGTCATTATATCCCTTGATCCATTCTGCCTCACTAAGCTGATTCTCTCGCATGACCCTTGTAGAGCAGATTTGTACTTCAATCGGAAAGACCCTTCTATCCCATATACTAAAGAATACGGAGTTGCCCCTATTGGTGTTTGGATGGAGGTCCGATACCCCCATAATGCAAATGGATGGCGTTCATGCCAATTTTTATGATTGGTGATCATCTTTTGCAGAATGGTTTTGATTGTTTTATTTGCTGCTTCAACTACCCCATTGGTTTGAGGACGATAAGGAGAAGACCGATGATGCTAAATCTTTTCCTTTTCAAGAAGATTTATTACTTCCTTTTGAAAATGAGACCCATTGTCGGTGATGATCTCAAAAGGCAACCCAAATCGATAATTGATGTTAGTTTGGATAAAGTGTGTTATCTTTTTATAATTTAACAAATGATAAGAGGCTGCTTTTACCCATTTCGTGAAGTAATCTATCACCACCAGAATGTACTCATGACCATTTGAGGATTTAGGATTGATGCGCCCTATGACATCAATGCCCCACGTAGCAAAAGGCCAGGGTGTTGCAGTCGGGTGCAACGGAATAGGAGGTCGCTTTGAAGCTTCGCAAATATCTGGCACTTGTGGCATTTCTGAACATACTTAGCACAATTGTCATTCATTGAAAACAAAAAATATCCCAAGTTCGTAATTTTCCTTGCCAATGCAAAACTATTCATGTGCGAACCTTCTTCACCGCCATGTACCCATTCCATGATCTGCTAAGCTTCCTCCTCTATTACACACCTGAGGTGGATGTTATCCCAAGCTCTTCTATATAACACATCGCCATTTGGTATAAAATTACTAGCCAATTATCTCAGGGTCCTCCGATCTGATTTGGATGCCCCTTCTGGATACTAGTCATTTTTCAGGAAATTGAATATGTCCCAATACCAAGGCTTACCATCGGCTAATTGAATCTGCATGCATGTTGTAACATAACCCGGTTGCCTTTGCACTTCAATGACCATGGGACATACAATCTCATTACCTATCATGTCTATCATGGAGGCTAGCATTTCCAAAGCGTCGGGAAACTGATTCTTGGCTCGAGGTATATAGTGGAAAGATAATTTATGAAAATTTTCTACTAGATCGGTCACGCATTGATAGTAAGGAACTAAACGCTCTTCTTTTATCTCTCATTTACCCAAAGCTTATGACACAATCAAATTAGAGTCCCTATAAACCTCTAGGTAATCAATTCTCATGTTGGTGGCAACCTCTAACCTACATATGCATGCTTCATATTCTGCCTCGTTGTTTGTTACTTCAAAGGATAATTTAATGGCCATGGGTAAATGATACCTGTTTGGTGTGGCAAGTACTATCGCCACGCCATAACCCTTACTGTTAGCTGCTCCATCGAAGTACAACTTCCAAACTTCAGGTTTTAATTCTATGATGTCTTCGTCGGGGAATTCAAGTTCAAATGTTTCATCATCTATTGGGGTAGTAGCTATTTGGTCAGCTATCACACTTCCTTTGATAGCTTTTCTTGGAACATACTTAAGATCAAAAGCTGCTAGAATTGCTAACCATCAGGCCATTTTGTTGTCAAGAACCAGCCTTTCCATAAGGAATTTCAAGGGGTTCTTATCAGCAAGAACATGTGTTATGAACCCAAATAATGCTGTAGCTTGTGGCATACCTAAACCAAAGCTAGGAACAATTGCTCAATTTGATTGTACTTTAGTTCATGAGCAAGCATGCACTTACTCCAGTAATAAATGGCATTTTCTTTGTGCTAATCTACAGCATTTTGAGCGAGCATCGCCCCCATGGCCTCTTTGGTTACTGAGAGGTATAACAACAAGGGTTTACTAGGCCTTGGTGATTGCAGCACAAGAGGGTTTAGCAAGTATTGCTTGATTCTTTCAAAAGCTTGCTGACATTCATCATTCCACTCTTTGGAAGCCCTCTTCTTCAACAATTTAAAGATGGGTCCATAAACATCAGCCAACTGAGAGATGAACCTACTAATGTACTGCAAACGTCCTAAGAATCCCCTGATCTCTTTTTCAGTCTTTGGAGCTGGCATCTCCAAAATGGCTTTTGATTTGGCTGGGTCTACTTCTATCCCCTTCTTGCTCTCCATATGTCCCAAGAATGAACCTGAGGATGCACCAAAAACACACTTAATCGGATTTAGTTTCAAATTGTACCGTTTCAACCTAAGAAAGAAACTCCTTAATGCATCTATGTGTCCTTCTTTTATTTTGGATTTTATCACCATGTCATCAACATATACTTCCACATCCTTGTGAATCATGTCACGAAAGATGGTTGTGGCCATCCTTTGATATGTTGCCCCAACATTTTTCAACCCAAAAGGCATGACCTTGTAGCAGTAGGTGACCTATTCTGTTACAAAAGCTGTCTTTTCCTTATCAAGTGGATAGACTTGTATCTGATTATAACCCGCATATAAACCAGTCAAGGAGACTATCTCAGATCCGGCCATGCGATCCACCAGTAAGTCTAAGTGAGGTAAAGGGAAATCATCTTTTGGATAGGCTTTGTTCAAATCCCTATAATCGACACACATCCTTACTTTTCCATCCTTTTTTAGCACAGGCACTATGTTGGCTAGCCATGAAGGGTAAGTGACAGGTTCAATGAAACCATTCTTCAATAACTTAGCAATTTCTTCTTTGATTTTGAGGGACCATTTTGTCTTCATCCTTCGTAGCTTCTATTTTATGGGCTTCACATCCTCATAGGTTGGAATCTTGTGGACCGCTATGCTTGGATCGATACTCGTCACGTCTTTCGATTGCCAAGCGAAACAATCTAAAAATTCTTGCACTATTTTGAATAAAGAAGTTTTATCATAAAATGATGATGCAATGAATGTGACTTTCAGTTTATCGTCTGTGCCAAGATTAATTGATTATTTATTTCGTTCTTTTATTTCATTTATTTCTTTTTTTTTTATGTCTCATTTAAATTGGATTCATTGAAAGGGAAGGAAGACTCAAAGAGATAAGAGGAAAACTGGAGACTTTTATTAGTACCAAAAGTTTTGTCCTTGCGGACTATATTAAAATTGAAAGAAGGACTAGGGAGATCCTTTTCTAACTCTACAGAATAAAAAGAAAAAACTGACTCAATAGATTCTGACTCTGACTCTGCTTTAGACTTGGATTCTGACTCGGACTCGGCTGGGAAGGAAAGTGTTTCATCAAGGTTCTTAACGTGCCAGTTGTTTGGTGCAACCAAGGTAGGATGGATGAGCTTGGTGGGGTCTATTTCTACTTCACTTCCAATCATAAGGACTTGCTCAAAGAGAGTAGCCTCTATGTTTTCCTCCCAATCTTGCCCTAGAAAGTAGATGGGCTCGTAATCCTCCAAATTGAGCCTGACATCAAAGAAAATTTCAAAACCTGGGATTAGCTTCTTAGTTATAGGGCAATACTATGGTTCAGCAAAGCTACAGAAAGGAAAATCTTCCCCGTCTTTTATAAAATACCCATTCAAGGTCCTGAAATAAGGGTGCATCTGCCAATCAAAAGCCTCACCTCTCCTCTTAGCCTCGACTTTCTTTTTGGCTCTTATCTCAACCTTCTCCAAATTCTCTTTGGTAGGCTTGTAACCAAGTCCAAAAGGTGGGTTGGCTACTGGATATTCCTTGAAAGAGGTTATCCCTTGCTGATTCCTCCCAAGACCTAAACTAGGAAAATAGTTCATTTTCTTTAAGATGTTAGCCATTGCTATGTTTTCGAAAGGATCAAAATTAAACGGGACTAACTCTTTACCTCCTTCTTGTTCAATGAATTGTACGGTGTCAAAGGAGAAACCAGACAAAGGGACAGTATTTAGCTCAGGCAGAATTCCCAAAATATGAGTAGAGTTTGGAACCTCACTTTTTTCGTATGTATCACCCTTGATGAAGACTACAACAGTTCCATAAGGCATCTTAAGCTTTTGATGCAAGGAGGACAAAACAACCCTTGCCTTATGAATCCAGGGTCTTCCAAGGAGGAGGTTAAAGCAAGCAGGCACATCATTCACTTGAAAGGAGATAGGAGCGGTTATAGGCCCAATTGTCACGTCAAGAGTAGCCACACCCAGGACCTCTCTCTTTGTATTATCATAAGCCCTCACAATCCAATTGGAGCGGGTGCAATCTGTAGCCCCAAGGCCCAAGCAACTTGCAACTTTCAGTGGGCACACATTCAGAGCTAACCCATTATCAACCAAAACCATAGGGACTTTTTTGCCTTGGGTCATCACAGTTATATACAGAGCCTGATTGTGATTTTTTCCTTCCTTTGGCAATTCATGATTAGTGAAAGAGATGGAAGCAACCTTGGTTGAGCTAGTAAGTGAGGCTACTAAGGTTTTAGGAGAAATGTCAATTGGGGCTTGGCACTGGTTCGACACCTTGCAAAGAGCTTGGCGATGAGGGAAGGATGACTGGATGAGACTCTAAATGGAGATGTTGGCTTGGGTTTTCTTTAACTGTTTGAGAATAGCATACTCTTCAGGCTCATTGCTTATCTTCTCCATAGGAGGGGGAACATGCTGGATAGGTTGTTATACAGATGAGTTCGGTTGATAGAATCTACCACTTATTGTTATTGCGTCTATTTCTTCCACAAAGTCATTAAGATCCAATACACAAGAAAAATCATTATTCTATTTAATCAAAGAGATTAGATCCATTTATGTGTCGAAAGAGTGGAGGAAATTGACATTAACTTGATGATTCAGAAGAGGGTTGGTGGTAATGTTAGGTCTTGCTTTTGGTGGAATGATATCACCATTATCCACCAAGTCTTGGATCTTATGTCTAAGGTTCTTGCACATTTCTGTTTTGTGCCCTGCACCCTGATGATATTCACAATATTCATTCATATTCCAGCTTTTGGGCAAAGGATTTGGGGATGCCCTAGGCTCTAAAGGCTTTACCAAATTTGCTTTTAATGCCTTTTTGTATACCATAACTAATGGTATACCCAAATTAGTAAAAGACCTCCTTTCGAGTCTCATAGGAGGATGGTTGGAGATGGTAGCAACTTCTCCATTTTTTTGATTGGAGGAAGTATTGTGGGTATAGTGGGTGTTCTTCCTATACCTTGAATTGGAGGATTCTTCCTTGATTTGCCCATTCTGGATCAAATCCTCTATCTTTGATGTTGTGGCAATAAAGGCTTTAAAGTTTGACAGATATTGGGTTTGGAGGTAAGTTTGGTAACTTAGGAGGAGATTTTTGATGATTATATCAATTTGCTCATGCTCGGTGGGCCTATTCATCATTTGGGCTGCTTTGGACCTCCATCTAGTGAGGAAAGTGGAGAAGGACTCCCTTTTTTGTTACTTGGTGATCTCCAAATCTCTCATAGTGATGTCCACCTCAATGTTATAATGATATTGCTTGACGAAAGCATTGCAAATATCATCCCATGTTTTCTTGAAATTAGTGTCCAAGTCAACAAACCATCTCATTGCCACACCTTTGAGCGACTGCGGGAACAATGAACAAGGAGCTCATTGTCCACCCCCAATGGGTTCATAGCCCCCACATACATTTTTAAATGAGTTTTGGGGTAGGTAGTGCCATCAAATTTGTCCATGCTAGGCATTTTGAACTTTGGAGGAACCCTAGCATTTGGGAACAGAGTAAGTGAATCCACATCGATCAGATTCTCATGCTTTTTTAATGTTTTTTAGAAGCCTTTCCATAGCTTCAAATTTGTCCATCAATTTCTTAGTTTCTGTCGAGTTGGAGTTTTCTCCTTCACGAAATAGTGCGACCGGTCAGATTGATAGTCCGTGGTGGAATGGTAGCTTCAGGAGCTCTCCCATTATTTGTTAGATCAATAACAGGGTTTGGTGGAAGGGATAAAGATGCATTAGGGGCATCAGCTTGGGGGGCACTTGTTTCTTGGCCCATCATTGTTTTCATCTCACTAAGGATGGATTGGCACTGTGTATCAAAGGCATAGTTTAGGGCAACCTGAAAGTTATCCTCTTGCTTTTTTAATAGGTTAGCTAACAATGTCTCTATGGCCTCCATGCCGGGTGTTGTGCTTTCCATTTGTACCTTTCAAAAGAAACATTTGGAATCAAGTTATGGTGATCCAAACAAATTCTAAACAAAGGTGGAAAAGTAAGGTTTGAAGGTTTTGTGGGTGGTTTAATGGGTTCAAAGTTTTGGGCTTAGGTTTGACCATTGACTCATTAGTTCTTAGTCCACAAATGCATGAATGCATGGTCATGCATGTATGCATGAAGAAAATAGGTTTTATGATGACAATTTAACATTATTATAGTTCATGGGCCCTAAAGTCCAAGATCTAATGTTCATTACATGAAGGCTAGGTAGTTTGGTTTAAGGGTACCTGTCACACTAGAGCAGTGATATACCTAACCACATATGAAACAATGAGTTTCGCGTGGGTCCAACAGTACGACTGCTCGTTACACCTCAAAAAGGATTTGAAGATTCGTCGCGGGATGGATGCTTTCGCTATCTCCCAACATACTCAAAGAGAGTTGTCGGATCAATGCTACTTGCTATCCAAAGGTTGAATTCCGTAACTGGTGATGTAATGATGCATGAAAATCAATGTTAAACTAAAAGTGAAGTAAAAAGTCATTTTTGAAAATATTTTCAACCAATTAGTAGTCCTCTTTAACTTTTGAAAAAAAGTTTGTCCCCAGTGGAGTCGCCAGCTGTGAGGCCTCGCCCGAGCACCGCATCCGGGTCCGCTTTTAAATAGGATCAAAAATGCTCATTTTGGGACGATTTCTCACAGAAGAGACGACCTTAGTGCCTTTTTTTTGAAAATGATTTTCATTTTGAAGTAGCCACCTTAAGTTATTTTTATTGGGAAAATTTAATGTAAAAACCCATTTTGACTCCAATTATCCCAAAGGAAAAAAGTGCACCAGTCTTTGAAACCAAAGAGGATTCGAGGACTAGGTTTTCAGTTGAACTTACTTTTTAATTTTAACCTTGATTTAAAATGATTTTCATGAATAATTAAAGAATGACATATAAGATGTATGAGCAAGTAAATAAATGGATGAACAATCGAAATATAAGCAAACAAGTAAAACAATCAAAAGAAAGCGATAAAAGTAAATTATTACACATCAAAATCTTAAAATAGGGGATATTAACTCTAGCCCTTATGGGTTCTAGGTTGATCATACATTCCCCAAAGAATACATTCAACAAATAAAAACAAATAATAAAAAAAAAGAGAGATGGATTTTGTCTTTTTTGGATTTGAAGCTTTTATACAGCTTACCTGCGCATCCCATTGAATGAGAATAAAAACCCATGCAGTTCTTCCTTCTCACAAAGGAGGGTTGATTTTATGCCCAATTTATCATATTTTGGTTTTTTATTTTGATTCTTTATCAAATTAAAGAAAGTGAGTTGAGAGTATATACCTTTGCCCTAGCTTTTAGGGGTGTTGGCAGACGAAGTGCTCTTCCGAATTGGAGTTCCACCTTGGATCGGATGAAGCAGAGGAAATGGGTCGAAATGTCTCCTTAGCTATTAACAAAACGAACCGACAGAGTAATTTTGCTTAGAAAAATAACTTTGAGACTTTACAGGCCTCAAATTATGTCCTTCTTTAGCTCAAGGAGAACTAAAGAAGATGAGCTCCACACACCCTTAATAGCAACTCTTTAAACTCAAGAAGAGCTAGAGAAAGAAGAAAAATAAATATTGGAGGGAGAAAAGATGAAATCTAAGAAGGAATAATCAACTTCAGAGACTTTGGGGCCTAGAACTAGGTTGGTGCAACTTTATATTTATAGTAGAGGCTTGGAGGGTCAAATCCCATGATTTTTCAATGTGAGATTTGGAAAAAACAGTTTTGGAACGGAGCTGCCACCGGTAAGAAGAGCTGGTGCCGCTGGAGGGGGGCGGCAGCATCGCCGAGGGTCTTAGCGACACAGGGGCTGAAGGAGGGCGGCATTAGTGGCAGAGAGCTATGCTGCAGTCCAAAGGTCGCCGCCACCCCCCTCTGGTGGCAATGCTATGCCTAGAGAGTGGCAACGTTGGTCCAACTTTGTCCTGAGGCCGTTCTGAGTCTGTCGGAGCGCAGGTTTGGTTCCGATGAGTGCCGTTCGGCTTGGCAAGAGTCTGGGGGGTGTAAAAAATCAGTGTTCACAACCTATAGCAAGGTTTGAGACTATAAGAATTGTATTGGCTTTAACAGCTCATATAGGGTGGAAAGTGTTCCAATTTGATATGAAGTCGACCTTCTTGAATAGGGAGATAACAGAAGAGGTGTTTGTCACTCAACCTAAAGGCATCGAGATTATGAATTAAAAAGATAAGGTTTATAAATTGCATAAAGCCCTGTATGGATTAAAGCAGGCTCCAAGAGCATGGTACCTGAAGATCCATAACTATTTATTACACTGTGGCTTTGTTAGGAGTAATAGTGAGCCTACTTTATATGTAAAGAAAGAAGAAGCAGCAGATCTGGTAGTGGTATGTTTATATGTGGATGACATGGTGTATTGTGGATCAAATATATCTCTTGTGTCAAAGTTTAAGCAAGCAATGAAGGAGCAGTTTGAAATGATAGACTTCGGTGAATTGCATTACTTTTTTGGGATTGAGGTTCATCAAAGTCAAGAAGGGATATTTATATCACAAAGGAAATATGCTATAGATATGCTGGATAAGTTCAATATGAAGTTTTACAAGCCTTGCTCCACTCCCATGAATATAAATGAAAAGCTCAACTAGAAAATGGGTCACCAAGTATAGAAGGGGAGATATTCAGGAGCTTGGTGGGTGGATTAATATATTTAACTCATACAAGGCCTGACATAGCTTTTCCAGTAGGAGTGATATCTAGATTCATGCATAAGCCAACTCAACATCATATGGGTGCAGCCAAAAGAGTCCTCAGGTATGTTGCAGGAACCTTAGATCATGGAATCTTTTATGACAGAGGAGCAGAATTGAAGCTTGTGAGTTACACAGATAGTGATTGGGCTGGATGTATATAGGATAGACGAAGCACTTCTGGATATTGCTTTAATTTGGGATCAGAAGTTGTAGCTTGGAGCTCTAAAAAGCAGACAGCAGTGGCTCTCTCCTCATGTGAAGCTGAATATATTGCAGGGGCAGCAACTGCTTGTGAGGCAATTTGGTTGAGGAAATTTCTAGCTGAGCTGGGAAAGGAGCAAGAAGAGGCTACTATCATTTGGTGTGATAGTATATCTGCCATTGCCTTGAGTAAAAATCCGGTGTTCCATGGGAGATCAAAGCATATTGAAATAAAACATCACTTTCTTCGACAGTTGGTGGGGAATAATGAAGTAAAAATGGACCAATGCTCTACTGAAGAATGTTATGACAAAGGCATTATCTGTAAGCCGGTTGCAGGTCCTCAAGGTTCAATTGGGAATGACTCATTTTGAATCAAGGGGGAGTGTTGAAGTATGATTTAGCAATTGGTCTTCCACCTTTTTAGGAGTTACTTATGATTAGTGATAGCTGTAGTTAGTCAAAGTTACTTTCCTTATATGTTGCTAAACTTTAGGAGATTATGATTTGTTAGTTGCAGATTTTGTGCTTTAATAATTCTTATTTAATCAGCATTGTATTTTCTGAGTTATGCAGTGCAATAAGATTTTCTCCTTTGGTCATTCGAAATTAATATACAGAGCTACTTTATTGCTCTCGTTTTTTGTTCTGTTGCCTTTTTACTTACTCTCCTGCATTGTGTGTTCAAGTGAGCTGAGTTATTTTGATCCAACATGTCTTGTTTCGACTATTTTAGATGTTCTCGCAATTAATAAGTTTATTGAAGGTGCTGCGACTCTCTTTTGCATTGATTAGGTTGCCTCCGTGGCATTAACTTTGAAGCAGCATTGGACTGTACTGGACAAATGGATCATGAAGATTTCTAAACTAGGGGTTCCTGTTTGATAGCATATGATAATCGTAACACCACTACTCGAGGCATTTCTATTTTATTTCTCTCTCAATTAAATCCATCCACCGATATTCCACAATCAAAGCATGTTTGTGATGAGAGAATATGGAATTTTTCCTTATCCAAAGTCGTAATTAGATAAGAAATCCTGATTATAGCTTGAAATGGTTATTTTTTTTTAAATTCTTTGTTTAAACTAATTGAGTAACAAATCTATCTAATTCAATAATGATATGATTTGCAATTTTAATATTGAAAAAAAAAATTATTAGGTAGGATGGGAGCATGCTCCTCCTACTCATATAAAATGTGATTAAAATGGAGATATACCCATGCGGATTCACTTTTATTTGAGTAGGAGGAACATGCTCCACTCCTATATATCTAATAATTTCTCATTGAAAAATGCTTTGTGTGCCTCTCTCTCTCTGAAATGATACGCATTTAGTAGTTTCTTCAATCATGGATTGGCAGGAATAAGTGTTGCCAAAGTATGTCAAATTTCTTATTTTTGTTTGAAATGAAAATCTTAGCTGAGCAATTTAAATGGATTCTGAATCCCATTGGGATCTGCCTTGAAAATAGTTGAAAACTTGAAATGGGTCAAGACCAGGTAAAGCATTTTATAGTGAGCAATGGGTTCCTCCTACCTCTATGACTGTTGTGCAATCAATCAGTTGATTGTTGCTCATTGTATGACAGTTGAAGAAAGTGATTAGCATCTGCATAATGTTCAAAAACAAAGAGGAAGTGCTGAATTTTCTACATTTACATTTGATTTTAACTGATGAAGAATGAATAGATTCAGTTTATAGTTCTTATTTCATTATTATTTCAGTTATTTATTTTATTGAATGCATAGTTTTCACGATCTAGAGATAATCAATCATTTCCAACATATCCAATCAATGAGTTATATGATAGACATAATTCTTTTCTTCTATATAAAATATTTTATGTTATCAATCAAACTCAAGTATGAGATTTTCTTAATGGAGATTTTAAATATAAACCTCATTGCATATATATATTCCTGTGCCAACTCCAAGCATAAAAGGTGTGGCTGTATCATTTTCATCGTTTCTTGTATGCTTTGTCTTTTTTACTCGTTTTCTATATATAGAACAATTTATTTATTTTTATTATTTCTCAGTTGATTGGCTACAAATTAGGGTCTACAAATTAGGGTTTCAAATATGTACAAGGCAAAAATTGTATTTGTAATTTTTAATTTCGATCATCCTATTCTAGAAAGCAATAATGTGTGTAGAATCAAATTTTAATTCCCTTTAGAAAAATAAGTTGGACTTTGGGTTTTTCGGTGACTTCTTATTATATATACAGTGGGATTGCAATCAAGCCAAACCGAGCTGAGTTTTAGCTTGCTCAGGACCAGTTCATTATTTTTTCTTCGAGCTCGAATTTTAAATTGAAATTTATTTATAACTTATTTATGGCTAAATATTCATTTCTAATTAAATAATTATAGTAAAAAATATTTAAAATTAACATAAAAATAAAAAATCCAATTAATAAAAAAAATCTAATCGTAAAATTTAGTGTTACATGTATTTTGAAAATGTTAATTAATAAAAAAAATATTTTTAAAGATTAGAATTGTCACGCCTTGAACCTGAGGGCGCATGACTGACATTAAGGAACGGGTAAGCTTTAGGCTTTTAGAGCTCATAGTCAGTCTGATCTCACACAAATGACAAAATTCAAAATATGACAATTGTAACTGTCATTAGACCAGAGCTATGGCTCGCTTGTTAGCAGAATCTGAACAACTATCACATCATGGCCCAATCAAGGCTATTATTTCCATATTATATAGTTCATTACTGTAATAAATTAATTCTACTTTACAAGGTTGCTAAAATACTAGAAAGCCTGAAAACATACCGAATATACAATTCAAAATTTTTGAGAAATTAAAATGGAGTATTTAAATCAAAACAAAAATACACATGTGGAGTTCTAAATTTAAAATACAGAATAAAATAAGCTAAAATATAAACCTTTACTTTGAGAAATTAAAATGGAGTATTTAAATCAAAACAAAAATACACATGTGGAGTTCTAAATTTAAAATCCAGAATAAAATAAGCTAAAATATAAACCTTTACTACTAGATAAATAATGGCAGATTCGAGTCAACAAATATCCAATTGAGTCTCACCTGCAACTGAGCAAAATAAATTGAACAGGAGTGAGCGTTCGACTTAGTATATGATACAATCTAATATACCTACCTGATGCCATCTAATTATTCTATTAATGAAATGATTATGCAACGTGCCAATCTTTCAAATAATCATATAATCAAATAAGGATGAAAACTAATCAACATGAAACACCCTAAAATCCATGTAGGGAGCCGATCCCCCTGTACTTGGTTCTCTTAGTCCAATACTATCTCTTAATCCAATATATCAAGTCTCAGCAGTTACTGGATTCAATTAGACAATGACGACCCGACTGGCAGCAGCATTAGGCGATGAGCAAGCCCCCCAAACCATCATACACCAATCATAACTTATCAGTCATAATCATATATGTATCCATACTCATATCCAATATTCCATGCGGTCCTTTATCATCCTAGTCCCATCCAACAATCACACGTAAAATTTATGCCATACAAATTATAATGCAACATTATATAAGCATATGTTTCTAATTAATATTAATGTGTAATATATATTTACACAATTAATGCACATGCATGAAAAATAAGAAAATATATTAGAAAGTATCACTCATAGACTTTATGATCGCTAACCAAATTGGCTCTCTTTTGGAGTGCCCTCGACTTACAGAAAGGAATACATTTGAAATATCAAAACAAAATACGAAAACTATAAGAATAATACTCGATTACTAACTCAGAAATAAAAGGACTTAATTTGAAGAACTTGCCGAAATTTCGGTACAATCTCCCTTAAAATATGACTTGGCCCTCTAAAGTAGAAATAAAAATACTTCTAATAAATATCCTACAATTCACGTCCAACATCATCAAACCAATCGACCCCTTCTTAGGTCTCCAACTCAATAAATACACAAATATATAATAAATATTGCAAACCTCTATTATTTGATCACATAATTAATTAATTACTTATTACAGTTCAAAAATATTTTATCATATATTGATACTTAATTTACTATATAATTACTATCTCACTGATTAATTTATTTTAACCATTATTTTAATTATCTCAGTCTCCCCAAAATTATTTCAACTTAAATCCAATATTTAATTTTATAATTATCAATATTACTGAAATAATTATATAATAATTACTACTATTACTCATCATCATGAATAATGATCAATTCATACTTATAATATAATCTAAAATAAATTTTTCATCGAACTCCGATAATTTATCTTAACTCCTATTAATATTTTCTAATTATCTAAAACTCCAAAATAAAATTATTAATCGAATTCTAAATAATTTCCTCTAATCTTACAATAAAACATCGATAATAATATATTGAAATTAATATTTTCTTAAATAATTTCCTTGAAATGTAACCATCATCAATCTATTTATTCAATAACATAATTATTCAACTCTAACAATTAAACTTAAATTAAATTAAATTAATTGATTAATCTAATTTTAACTACCACTTTAATTAATTTACTCCACCAATAATAAACTTTCATCATCCAAATTTTCACAAACTTTGTTCAAATAATTTATAATAATTCTAATTTAATAAACTTATTCTATCTAAAGTTTACATCATAATAAAACTCAATTATTAATTATTAGCAACCTAAATTCCACGAATATCCCCTAAATTATATGCACAATTACTCCTAATTAATATAATTAATTTTTCTTAATTTATATATTAAAAATAAACATAATTATTAATAATTTACTGTTTAAAAATTTTAAAATAAATGTCAAGTTTGATATTTTTACATAAATACCTTCTAAATAATTTTCATAATCATTATAAATAATTTAAAATAATTTATCTTAATTTATTTGCTCAAAATAAATATAATTATTAAATTTTAACTGTCTAAATTTTAAAATTATAATATAAATACTCAATTATTTTTATAAATTTATTTTTAAATATTCTCTAAATAATTAATAACTAATTTTAAAATAAATTTAAATTTATTTACTCCAAATTTATAAAAAATTTACGTTTGTCTTAATTTTTCAGTCTCAATTTCAATCTCTGAACAAGGTAAAATTGGTACCCACGGAAAGCTTGTATCAAGAGGAGTCAAATGAAATCAAAATCATCGGAAAAGGGCATCGGAGCCGGCAGGAATCTTGGTCGTAAAACTTTGGCCAACGTGCGTCCAGCGACTTCCGGCGTCGGGCTTCTTCTCCTGGCTTAATCGGCTGCTAGCGGAGCTCCTGGTGTCGTGCGTGCATCTATTTCGGCGACCGGCGGTGGAGATCTGACCGAACAAGTCTCTCTCTCTCTCTTATTGGCTGAACTGTCAGCCTATTCTCCTCCCCCTACCCCAGCACACACCACACTTATATATTATACAGATGATAATAATAATAATAATAATAAATTCTGGAGATTTGCAGAATCTCAAAAAATAATAATAATAATAACAACAACAACAACAATAATAATAATAATAAATTTATAAATAATAATTTCATTAAGATATTTAGACTAATAAATAAATTAAATTAATTAATAATTAGTAATAAATAATAATTTCAATATATTTTTAGCTAACTATTTAAATATAATTTAATCAATAATAACAAAACATAATATTTAATTAATAAATATCAAAATATTAAATAAAATTTTCAAATAATAATTAAAATTTCTAATTTAATTAGCAAAATAACTAAATAATTACAAAGTTTAAATAATAGTTAATTAATTAATACAATAATTTGAAAACTATTAATTAATAAGTAATAAATTAATAAATAATGTTCTAAATTGTTAAAATAATTTAATTAAACTCACAAATAATAATAAAATAAGTACAAAAATTTCGAGTCCAAAATTTCAAAATCAAATCTTTGATGAAAATATTTTTCTTGATTTATAAAAAAATAATTATTTCTTTTGAATAAAATAATATAAACATAAAAATATTTTTATAATCATTAAATATGCTTAAAATATTATTATTTCTCGATAAACTATAATTTTAAAAAATAATTCAAAAATTTGGGTGTTACAAGAATATTAGTAGTAACAAAATCTTAATTTAAAACTCTATTAGTATTGCAAAAATATAATTATAATTATATAGTATTTACTTAAAAGTTGCATATATAAGAAAATTAAAAATATGTGTATTTAATTAAATTACAAAAAAAATTATAGGAGTGACAAAATATATTTTTGGAGTGCCAAAATTATTAGGCTAATAGTAATAATAATAATAATAATTGAGTTGTTCTCGAACTTATTGATCGAGCTAATTGCGAGTCTTTTCACGAATTTATAATCGAGCTGTTCACGAATTTAATTGAGTCAAAGTTAGTTTTGTTCAAACTTGACTCGTTTATTCATTGAGTTTTGAAGTAAGACTCAAACTTGACTCATTTGTCATGTTAAAATGCTCGAATATAAGAGGGTCTTACACTTGAGGGTTGCATAAACTTGATCACAAAATAAATAAATCTCATGATGTATTGATCAACATATATTTTATCTAATACTTGTTTGAGTACAATTGCAACTGTGGAAAAAACGAGACTTAGAATAACAATGTTTGGAGAGTACAATTTCTACTTGTTAGTTAAATCATTTTTTTTGAAGTTGCAGATAGAGTTTCATAGACCGCCTAATAGGATTTACCATGGTTACCATCCACAAGGAAATGCAGGACTCACAAGTAAACAAAACGAAATATCTTGGAACTCTACTTGCAACTTTCTAAAAAGCAAATCACATGACCATATAATCAACTTTTTAAAAGTGTATCAATGTTGAATTTTTTAAACAGATGGACCATGGGCTTCACAAGCGCTTGGGCTCAAGCATGATATGGGTGTAGGATTTCACAGGGTAGCCATATCTTTATAGGCATTATCAGTCATCGTCCTTGTCTTCAGCAGGCTAGTCCTTTTTAATAGGTAGAGCAGTGGGCTGACTCTCATTTGACTTACTGCTTTTGCTATGGCCTTGCTGTCTTTTTAGGCCAGTTGCTGCTAGTTCTCTGTATGGATTGGTGGCTTATTTCATATGGACTGCTTGACAAAATAACTTTAGCCTTAGCAAATTTGCTTTGGAGCCAACTTGATAGATATTTCACTTTGTTTCTTTCTTTCTCCCCGATGTGGTATTCTATATTCCAACACTCCCCCCAAAGTGCAATTGGGTTGGGCTTTTATTATTTTAGCTTAGTTGTCACTTGGACATTTGCTTTTTGACTGGATTAGATCTCAACACTACTGTTGTTCTTAAACTTGCCATGAGTTTTATTGATCTTAGATCTTTGGGGCTCAGAGAATAAGCTTTTCTCTGATGATCCATATTTTTTAAGTGCAACATCTTTGCTACTCTTTTCTTGGTAGGTTGTTCAATTAGGCTTCATCTTCTACATAGGTCTCTAGGATTTTCATGGCCTGTTAGAACACTATAGGCTCTGATATCATGTTGAATTTTTAAACTGATGGACCATGGGCTTCATAAGAGCTTGGGCTCAAGCATCACATTGGTGTTAGACTTTATATGGCAGCCATATCTTCACAAACATTATGGGTCGACCTCTTTATCTTTAGCAGGTTGGTCTTTTTTTATTGGCAGAGCAGTGAGCTATCTCTCGTTTGATAGGACGCTTGTGATGTGGTCTTGTTGGCTTCATGGGCCAGCTATTGTTAGTTCTTCATATGGGTTGGTAGCTTGCTTTATATAGGTTTTTTCACAAAATGGCTTTGGCCTTAACGTATATACTTTGGAGCCAACTTGATATATATACAACTTTGTTCCTTTCTTTTATCTCGATGTGGGATTCGATGTTCTAATGTGTTAGTTATATTTCCTTGGAAACCAATAAAAATAAACATATATTTTGAAGTTTTTGAATGTCAATCAAGTTAAGCAATGCTTAGTGGTAATGCATGTGTTTAGGTAGAAAGTAAGGAAATGATGTGTTTGTATTGTCAAGAATGGACAACTGCTGGATTACTTTTTTTTTTTTTTTTATTTATTTAGCTTTTAAGCTTGTTAGACCTTTAGTGTCCTAGCATGCTCATTTTGATGAGTACAAACAACTAATTAATCAACTAGTTTTGTTTGTTTAATTATATGCAAGGTTCACTTTCAGAATTGCAGGTTATTGGTATATAGTGTCCGCTATTTAAGTAAGTAGCCCGCTACTAATGGACATAGGGAGAAAAATCTGAGATGCAAACTTAGTCGCACCCGCTACAAAGCAGTCGCAACAGCTACTAAGAAATCCAAAAGGTCTAATAGCTCAAAGTTGGGAAAATGGTTAAGTGTGCATGCTACTTATATATGTCTCCGCCGCTATATAAGTAAGAAGTTAAGTAGCAGCTACTACAAATACATCATTGCCTTGATTATAAGATCTAAAAGGTCCAAAAGCTCAAGGGTCCAAGTGAGTAGGGAGTAACACTTGCTACTAAGAGTGCTCAGAAAACACAGAAGCATTTTGAGAAATTGGATAAAAACTCGCTACATGTTATGTAGCACCCACTACTTATGGAATTCGCCGTCATTGCAAGTTAAGTCACAACTGTGAAATTCTTCACCTAGGATCAGTAGCGCCCGCTATGCCCTTTGTAGCTGCTACTATACTTCAAAAACTAACAAAAAAAATAGTCATTGCAAGTATAAAGTTTTGTATTAAATGCACATTTAATGCACCCAAATGGCTCTATTAAGTTGAAGACTATTTATATGAGTTAGTATGAAGTTAATGATGAGAAGAATAATCTCTATTCCTGCATTAATTCATATTATTGGGCATTTAAGAGTTTTTGAGCTTATTTTTGAGTTTTCATATTGTAAAGAGAATTAATTGCTACTTTTCAAGTTTGTTGAAGTGCAATTAATTTTTGAGAGTTGGGTAAAAGTTATTGAGTAATTTTTTCTCATCTCTTGTAATTCTATTGGGTTTTGTGTGAGTCTTATTGTAAAACACATTGTAAGATTTAGTGTGAGCCAAAATACTTAAGGTTTTATCTTGTACCTATAAAAAAAGATCAAAGTTAGTAAAATACTCAAATGTGATATTGAGGAGTGGACGTAGGCTTATTTTTTGCCGAGTCCCTATAAATTCCTTATGTTGAATTTTCTTTCCTTCTTCTCCTTATTAATTTTTAGCTGTTGTTAATTTTTTAAAATAACTAATTCACCCCACTTTTGGTTGCCAATGGATTTTTAATTGGTATCAGAGCTTTGTATCCACAACTCTGAAGATTTAATCATCTTGGATCAAAGATCAAATGGCAAACTAAGCAACCGACATTATTGAAGGCGGTTACACTATGAGACCACCTTACTTCAATGGCACCGACTATCCCTATTGGAAAAATGAGATGGAAATCTATATGGATAATGATGGCATAGATCTTTGGGATATTGTTGAAGTGGATTATACGGTTCCTGAAAAAATTGTTCATGATATAAAAATCATCAAACTAAAAATTGAATGGATAGCCACGAAAAAAAAAGCAAATGGGAGGAAAAAAAAAGTAATGAACACTCTCTATTGTGATTTGAGTAGAAAGAAGTATGGCAAAATCTCCCATTACATTTTGGCAAAGCAAATTTGGGAAACTCTGAGACCACTCATGAAGATCAAATTAAAGGTAAGAAGATTTAAATTCTTACTCATGAATATGAGCTCTTTCAAATGCTACCCAATGAGAAGGTATCCGAAATGTACAATCGTCTAGTGGTGATTGTCAATCAAACAAGGAATCTTGGGAAGAACTATTCTAAAGAAGATATCAATTGCAAGATTTTGAGAGTTCTCCCCAAGAAAGATCGAGAAGCAAGAATTGCATCAATTGAGGAAGCCAATGATTTGAGCACCCTCCCAACATACAATTTGTTAGGAAAACTTCTCACTCATGCGATTACATTATCTCAAGATAAAGTGGAAAAGAAGAATAAAGAGGTAGCTCTTATTACTTCCAAATAGGCTTCTTCAATTAAGAGTGATAAATAGGAAGATGATGAAGACATACCTTACTCACCAAAAGAATAAGAAATCTTATTCTTTAAAAAAAGAAGAACAAGAAACCATTTGAAATACATGATAAGCATGAGAAGTCTAAGAAAAATCAAGGGAAATGATTTTGAGTATGACAAATTTGGTTACATAAAAGTAGATTGTCCAAGATTGAAGAATAAGAAAAGCTTCAAGAAGAAGGCATTGGCTGCCACTTGGGATGATTCAAGTGACTCCGATGAATAGAAGGAAGCAAGTAAAGATGAAGTAGCCAATCTTTGATTTATAAAAATTGAAGAGGATGCATCTTCAAGTGAGGTTAGTAACTCTGATTTCAATTTTAATAATGATGCCATGCAAATTATGGATATATTGCTTTCAAAATATCACAAGTTGCAAAACAAGTATGATAGATTGAAAGAAATGTCTGGTGAAGTCTTAGATGTTTGTGATCCTTATAAAAGTGAAATAAATGAATTGAATGCATCTAATATTGAATTAAAAAGGGCTATTGACCTTAGGGATTGGGAATTCAATAAGATAAATAATGAAAATGCCTTGTTGAAAAACAAGTTAAATTCTCATAATGCATGCATATCCAAGCTTTGTAAAGATAAAGAAAAATTGGACAAAATACTTGAGTCCTAAAGGTGTCCTACTATGAAGTATGGACTTGGTTGTAATAGAGGGGATGCCCTATCAACATCTAAAACTACATTTGTCAAGGCATTAAACTCACATGCTCACATTGATTATGTGCCTTCACCTAAGAATGCTAGGCCTAAAATAAATATACATAAGCATGTCATGTATGATTCTTATGTTAGAAGACCAAAGAATGCATATTCTAGGCCAAAATCAAATTATGGTTATTGGATTTATTATCATTCCAAACCACATTATAGGAAAAAATCTCAATAAAAGTCTAGAATTCATTTGAGATGCCATTATTGTGAGAAGTTTGGTCATTCAAACTTCAAATATCATATTAGAAATGTGCATTTAGGTTATATTGATGCTAATCCCCAAGGACCCAAAAGTTTTTAGATACCTAAAATAAAATGAATTTCATTATTTGTAGGTATGGTTGAAATCCATAAGGAAAGAAGAGTCATGGTATTTGGATAATGGATATTCAAGAAATATAATCAGCAATGTAAGTCTTCTCTAAAATTTGGAAGAGAAGAAAAGAGGGAAGGTAATCTTTGGAGATAATTACAAATGCAAAATCGTCAAAATTGGGAAAATTGATAAGACTGATAAACTTTCTCTTGAATATGTGTTGTTAGTTGGTGGCCTCAAGTGTGAGTCAATTATGTGATATGGGAAACCAAATTTCTTTTACTTCTAAGAAATGCTATGTGAAGCATTTGAAGGATAAGAATATTTTGTTTGTCGATTATAAAATTGGCAATGTTTATATGATTGATATTAGTATCATGCATAATGATAATGTTGATTGCATGGTGTCTATTTGTGATTATGTATGGTTGTGGTATAGTAGACTTGGTCATGTTGGCATGGATCACATTGACAACCTTAAGTCTAATGAACTTGTAATTGGTCTCCCTAAGGTCAAGTTTCATAAAGATAAAATGTGTGATGCATGTCAAATGGGCAAGCAAGTTAAAAGTTCTTTTAAAACCGAAAATGTTGTTTCTTCTTCTAAACCTTTAGAACTTTTGCATATGGACTTATTTGGCCCTTGTAAAATATCTAGTCTTAGAGGTAAACGATATGCATTTGTAATTGTTGATGAATGCTCTAGATTTGCTTGGATATTATTCCTTGCTCATAAGAATGAAAGTTTTAAAGAATTTAAATATTTTACTAAAAGAGTCCAAAATGAAAAAGGTTTTTATATCACATCTTTGAGAAGTGATCATGGAAAAGAATTTGTTAATCATGACTTTAAAACCTTTTATGATGAAATGGAAATATTTCATAAGTTTTTTACACTGAGAACTCCGTAACAAAATGGAGTTGTAGAAAGGAAAAATATAACACTTATTGATATAGTTAGAACTATGCTCAATGAGTACTTACTTCCTAAGTACTTTTGGGCTGAAGCTGTCAATAGTGCTTGTTATACTTCAAATAGACTTTTTATAAGAGATATTTTAAACAAAAAACCTTATGAGCTATAAAATGGAAGAAAACCAAGAATTTCATGTCTTAGAGTATTTGGATGCAAATGCTTTATATTACACACCAAGGTTAATCTTGGGAAATTTGACTCTAAAATGGATGTTGGTGTTTTCTTGAGCTATTCATCTTCTAGCAAAGCGTATATAGATTTTAATAAAAGAACTTTCGTTGTTGAAGAGTCCATGCATGTTTCATTTGATGAGTTTAGTCCTTTTAATGTGCATAGATTTGAAAATGTTGAGAATAATGACATATTTAATCATCTGCATGATACATCCATTGATTTAGAGCCTTTTGTTGAATCATCATTAAGGGACCATAATGACCTAGGAGATACTTCCAAGGCTATAGAAAATCCTTCTATTGATGTTGAACTTCCAATGGATTCGAAATTAAAAAAGGACCACCCAAGAGACCTTATAATTGATGAACCTTCTAAGGGTGTGACCACAAGATCCTCTTTCAAAGAAATTGTGAACAACCTAGCCTTTATATCTAAGACTGAACCTTGGAATATTAATGAGGCCTTAGAAGATGAAAGTTGGGTTGAGGCCATGCAAGAGGAATTGAACCAATTTGAGAGGAACAAGGTTTGGACCTTGGTTCATAGACCACAAAACTATCCCATTATAGGTACCAAATGGATATATAGAAATAAACTAGATGAGGTTGGTGTGATCACTAGGAACAAGGCTAGATTGGTGGCAAAGGGGTATAATTAAAAGGAAGGAATAGATTATGATGAGACTTTTGCACCAGTGGGTAGATTTGAGGCTATTAGGATGTTACTTGCATTTGCATATCACATAAACTTTAAGTTATATCAAATGGATGTTAAAAGTGCTTTTTTAAATGGTTTTATTAAGGAGGAAATTTATATTGAACAACCTCCTGGTTTTGAACAATTTGATTTTCCAATTCATGTTTATAAACTTCAAAAAGTTCTTTATGGTCTTAAACAAACTCTTAGAGCTTGGTATAATAGACTTAGCACTTTTTTGATCAATAATATTTTTTTTCAAAAAGAAAAGTTGATACAGTTCTTTTTATTTAAAAGGACATACATAATATATTAATTATGCAAATATACATTGATGATATAATATTTGGTATTACTAATGAGGTTTTATGCAAGAAATTCTCTTCATACATGCAAAGTGAGTTTGAAATGAGCATAATGGGAGAATTGAAGTATTTCCTTGGATTACAAACCAAGCAATATAAGGAAGACATCTTTATTAACCAATTAAAGTATACAAAGGAACTTCTCAAGAGGTTTTGAATGGATGGAGCGAAGCCAAGTAGAACTCCAATTAGCTTCACCATCAAGCTTGACAAGGATGAACTTAACAAGCCTATTGAGAAGAAGAAATATAAAGGTATGATTGGTAGTTTGCTTTATTTAACCGCTTATAGATCGGATATTATATTTGTCGTGTGTTTATGTGCACATTTTCAATCATGTCCTCGAGAATCTCATTTGCATGCGGTCAAAAGAATTTTAAAATATTTGACTGGCACACAGCATCTAGGAATTTGGTATCCAAAGAACATGAATTTTAGTTTAATTGGCTATTTCAATGCAGATTTTGCCAGTAGTTGCATGGATAGGAAATGTACCTTCGATACTTGCCAATTTCTAAGAAATTGTCTTATTTCTTATTTTAGTAAGAAGCAAAATTCAGTGACTTTATCTACCACAAAAGTTGAATATGTGGTAGCCGCTTATTGTTGTGCACAAATTTTGTGAATGAAACAACAAATTAATGATGTAGGTGTGCATTTGGACAAGATTCCTATTAAATGTTATAATACTAATGCTATCAATTTATCAAAGAATCTTTTTCAACATTCTGGAAGCAAGCATATTGATATTAGACATCATTTTCTTAGATATAATGTGTTGTGCAATAATGTTGCTAATGAATTTGTTGCATCAAATAATCAATTTGCGGATATCTTTACAAAGCCCTTAAATGAGAAGCATTTAAATTTTATTAAACGTGAATTGGGAATGTTAGATGGTAATAAAGTTGAAAAATTGAAATGATTGATGTTTGAAATTGTTGCATGATTACTTTAAATTTGCTTCTTTTTCATTTGTAGCACCCGTTACTCTGGGCATTTATGTACCATTTTATACACTCGAGAGTAACGGTTGCTTTTCAAGATGTAGCCCTTGCGAATTTGGGTAAAATTTCATGTTTTCACTCTTTACAGAATCACAACTACTATAAATGTGGTAACGATTGCTACACTATTACCATAGTTTTTGTGTCTTTTAGTAGCAATTGCTACTCTATGTAGCAGCCATTACTCTAAGTAACAGCCGCTACTTATTTTAGTATTACTCGCGACTTATCTTGTAGCAGTAGTTGCTGTTACAGAGATATTTTAAATAATTTTTATCATGCCTCTCAGTCATTTTCACTAATCCTAATTTTCCTATTTCTTATTTTCTCTCAAATACTCTGAGCGAAAATGCAATTTCTCTCTCCCAAACATCAATTCCTTCAATTTTGATCCAATCTTACATAAAATATGCATCCTCAATGTGTAAAAATTCTTGCTGGCAAGAAATCTCATTCTGCTAAGAAACCTAGAATCACTAAATCCACATCCTCCGAATCATTTAGTTCTGGTTCTTTTGAGATAGAATCCTTTTCTCCACCACCTCCTCCTTCATCTTTGAGGCTTTAAAAAGGGAAAAATCCTCTCAAGTGCAGACACAAACACAAGCACAGCAACAACCACTCCTTCAACTATTAGACCATAATGTGTTGCTTCATTCCTTGACGGATGAGGAAAAGAAAAGGTTCAAAATTCTCAATTCCAACCGCAATATCCTCCCATCTAGGTATGTAGTGTCACAACCCACTTTTGGGCCGTGACGGTCCTAGGGCATAGGTAAACTTACGGTCACCGTAAACTCGTAGAACTCATGAACAATCCATTTATCAATCATCCAATCAATGTTAATTCATTAATCATTACTTAAATTCCATTTATTTCTTATAAATTTTACATAAAATTTGCCAGAGTTTCCTTTGTAATTTTAATACTATTCCAGACCTAAAACCGGGTCTTTCAAAAATTATATAGCCTGCACTAAAAATTATTTTTACACTCCCAATAATTTGCCATCCATATACCCTCAACTTCACAGATCAATAATCACACATGATACTTTTAATTTTTTTTAAAACATGTGAATTTTATTTTATTATATTTCAGTACCACTGTCTCTATCACTTCACTGTCATTGTCATTATCAATTATTATACATTACACATGACATTTTAATGCCACTGAATTGTCAATTATTTCAATGATTCATACATCATTATTGTACCCAATCATCTAATTATACTCAGTACCATGGAGCTCTATGAGTGTACACTTATAACCTTTAGTGAATAATATTCTACCTTGATGTACTTGACATTCCAAGTCGGAAAAGGAATTGAATCGGCTTTCTCTATCTCATCCCTGTAAAAATTATAAACCATGATTTGGTGAGTATAAAATACTCAGTGAGCATGTATACATCATTATATATGAGATATAAGTATATGGTAATAAAAATATAAATGGTAAGCAATAAGATATAAGTTTGGAATTAATGATCAGGTAAACAATACTCGTATCATGTAGATAAGACAGATAAAGGGATGGACTATATGTAAACATATAGTCTCCAGTAGTATCAATATGGACTATATGCGAACATACAGTCTCCAGTAGTATCAGTATCAGTAAGCATAAGGCTGATCAAACCCTATGGCCAGGACCATAGCCCCTACCAGCTAGGGCATCAGTAATATAATTTGTATATCACCGATAGTATATTTCCACTACCCTGTCGGAGCGGTAGCTCTGTCAAATTCATATGTAAAATGGGTCAAGGGAAATCAATATCAATGGCCAGTAATCATTAGGAATATTATGGCACAATGACTTTCGATCGATAAGCATTAGTTTACTTGTCAATCAGTACACAAGAGGCATTTCAATATCAATAGCAATCAATGAATATGGATAAATTTCAACTTTTTGGAAGATCAACAATAACAAATGGAATTTTAATCAAGAATGAAACATACTCATTGGGTCAACAAATCAAAACATGAGTATGCATAATGATGTATACATTACTCACCTTAGCTTATAACTTGAATATTTCCCTTTTCCTTTATTCTTGATTCTTTGCCTTATCTCTTATGGTACCCATCATGTCTCTTATTCATTCTAATGTAATACTGTAGGAAGCCCCATCTTGTATGCATGATTTAATTTCTAGTTTATGGTTTAAAAGCATTGAAATGATCGGAAAGAATTTTAGAGACACAGTTAGAAAGCAAGTGCAAAACTTTTCCGGAAATCGTTGGTGTCGAGAACATTGCCGGGAAAATAGCAGTCCGACTAATTTTAGAATTTCTGCCCCAAACCTAGGGGATTAAATAAGTTAATTTTATGTGAAATTATGGTGAAAAGAAAGAGTTGAAAAATATTTAGGAACACTGAAAATGAGAGTAATGGTAAAATTGTAAATAAAGGCAATTTTGAGGGCAATTTTGAAAATCAACTGTCTGGGATCTAGAAATGACCCAGAACTATTTTTAAATGATAGAAAAACTTAAAATAAGGTATTCCACTCCCCATACTTGATATTGAATCTAAATAGAATAACCAGAATAAATTACAGAAAATTTTGGGGTCAAAAATACAAATAAGAAAAATTTTGGGCCAAAAGTATAATTAAACAAAGTTGTGGGACCCACTCAATTTAGAAATTTGATGAAGTGGACGGCCATGGGTGAGGAGAAAGGGATATTTGATAGGAAAAATGATTAATTGATTTATTAATTAATTAAATAGGTGTCAAATAAGCAAAATTTTAGAATTTTCTATTATTTTTTTTATCTTCAATTTTAGTTGGCTTTTGAAAAGATGGGAACTAATTTTGGCTACCATTTTTGGAGAGGGAAACCGATTAGTCTTCTAACCTTTCCAAAGAATCAACCAAAAATAGATAGAAAATGGAAGAAAGAAGAAGATTATGAAGAAAATAGGATAGAAAAGTAGTGTTCAAGCTTTATGGAGGAAGAAAGAAGACGGAATTTGAGAATTTAATCTAAGATAATAATTCAAAACTTATCATTTTTATTTATATTTAAGAGTTATATAGCATGATTTGGCAAATAATTGAGGTAATTAAGCTAAAAATGTAAAGAATGAGTTAGGGTTTAAATAGTTTCTGAATTCTGTTTTGAGGCAGTAATTTGAGGTTGATATTCCGAAATTTTAATGATTGAATTTGGAGATGGTTAAAACATTAAAGTTGTAGATAAATATGTTAATTAGATTTATGTGAAAGGAATTTGTGAAATTCGAAGTGAGTAAAGAGTTCTTGAGTAAAAACTGTGACTGGTCTTGAATTAGGGTTATGGAAAAATGTTACTGTATTTTTATTATAAATAATTATAGAGACAGAATTAGAAGAAGTGTTAAACAAAAATTTTTTTGTCTTATATATAATCCTGTAAAAGGGTTTTGTAATTTGATTTGTGGTTTATGAAATATTAGGTCATGAATATAGACTGCCCGGAATGACTGTTTAATAGAACATAGGTTACATAATTGTATTAATTTGAGGACTTTAAGGTTTGAATTAGAGAAAGTGTTAAAAATTAAAAAAATTTATTTATGTGTTATCTAAATTTATGTAAAATTGTTTTGTAATTAGATGAGTATGGGATTAATTATAGGCATAGAATCAGGGCATGTCTGGATAGAGATTTCAGGGCAATAGTCTAACTTTGGAAATTCACTAATAATTGTTCAGTAATAAAAAAAAATTAAAATTTGGATATGTTATAATTTTATATGTCTATTTTCAATAGGAAAAGGAATTACAGTAATTGGTTAAGTATTGATTGAGTTATTAGCAAAGGAACAATACCTGCCAGAATAAGATTTGTAGACAGAATGCAGGCAGCAGGACTAATTGTAGCCTAAGTTTAAATTAACACCATAAATTGTGTAATAATTATTTTAATGTGAAATTTGGATATGTTAGAACCTTATATGTTAAGTTTAATTAGGAATAAGAATTGAAGTAATTGGATAATTCTAGATAGAGATATGAGTAATGGAACATAGGCTGCCAGTAAAGAATTTTGCACAGAAAAATCCTAGTAACTTGGAAATTTGAGGAATTTTCTTTAATATAAATATAAGTAATGTAAGTTTATGTTAAATAGTATCCAAATGGAAATTAATTGGATATGTAGAGTCAAGAATGAATAAGATATGTGATGGATACCATAAGATATAAGGCAAAGAATCAAGAATAAAGGAAAAGGGAAATGTTCAAGTTATAAACTAAGGTGAGTAATGTATACATCATTATGCATAGTCATGTTTTGATTTGTTCACCCAATGAGTATGTTTCATTCTTGATTAAAATTCCACTTGTTATTGTTGATCTTCCTAAAAATTGAAATTTATCCATATTCATTGATTGCTATTGATATTGAAATGCCTCTTGTGTACTGATTGACAAGTAAACTAATGCTTATCGATCGAAAGTCATTGTACCATAATGTTCCTAATGATTACTGGCCATTGATATTGATTTCCCTTGACCTATTTTACATGTGAATTTGACAGAGCTACCACTCCGACAGGGTAGTGGGAATATACTGTCGGCAATATGCACATTGTATTACTGATGCCCTAGCTGGGAGGGGCTATGGTCCTGGCCATAGGATATGATCAGCCTTATGCTTACTGATACTGATACTACTAGAGACTGTATGTTCGCATATAGTCCGTATTGATACAACTGGAGACTGTATGTTTACATATAGTCCATCCCTTTATCTGTCTTATCTACATGATACGAGTATTGTTGACCTGATCATTAATTCCAAACTTATATCTTATTGCTTACCATTAATATTTTTATTACCATATACTTATATCTCATATATAATGATGTATGCATGCTCACTGAGTATTTTATACTCACCACATCGTGGTTTATAATTTTTACAGGGATGAGATAGAGAAAGTTGATTCCAAGTCACTTCCTTTTCCGACTTGGAATGTCAAGTACATCAAGGTAGAACATTATTCACTAAAGGTTATAAGTGTCCACTCATAAAGCTCCATGGTACTGAGTATAATTAGATGATTGGGTACTATAATGATGTATGAACATTGAAATAATTGACAATTCAGTGGCATTAAAATGTCATGTGTAATGTATAATGATTGATAATGACAATGACAGTGATGTGATAGAGATAGTGGTACTGAAATATAACAAAATGAAATTCACATGTTTTAAAAGAAATTTAGAAGTGCCATGTGTGAACATTGATCTGTGAAGTTGAGGGTATAAGGATGACAAATTATTAGGAGTGTAAAAATAATTTTTAGTGCAGGCTGTGTAATTTTTGAAAGACCCGATTTTGGTTCTAGAATAGTATTAAAATTACAAAGAAAACTCTGGCAAATTTTATGTAAAATGGGTCAAGGGAAATTAATATCAATGGCCAGTAATCATTAGGAAAATTATGGTACAATGATTTTCGATCGATAAGCATTAGTTTACTTGTTAATTAGTACATAAGAGACATTTCAATATCAATAGCAATCAATGAATATGGATAAATTTCAATTTTTAGGAAGATCAACAATAACAAGTGGCATTTTAATCAAGAATGAAACATACTCATTGGGTCAACAAATCAAAACTTGAGTATGCATAATGATGTATACATTACTCACCTTAGTTTATAACTTGAACATTTCCCTTTTCCTTTATTCTTGATTCTTGGCCTTATCTCTTATGATACCCATCGCATCTCTTATTCATTCTTGACTTTACATATCCAATTAATTTCCATTTAGATACTATTTAACATAAAATTACATTACTTATATTTATATTAAAGAAAATTCCTCAAATTTCCAAGTTACTAGGATTTTTCTGTGCAAAATTCTTTACTGGCAGCCTATGTTCCATTACTCATATCTCTCTCTACAATTATCCAATTGCTTCAATTATTGTTCCTAATTAAACTTACATGTAAGGTTCTAACATATCCAAATTTCATATTAAAATCATTACTACATAATTTATGGTGTTAATTTAAACTTAGGCTATAACCAATCCTGCTGCCTGCATTCTGTCTACAAATCTTATTCTGGCAGGTATTATTCCTTTGCTAATAACTCAATCAATACTTAACCAATTACTGTAATTCCTTTTCCTATTGAAAATAGACATATAAAATTATAACATTCAAATTTCAGAATTTTTTTATCACTGAACAATTATTAGTGAATTTCCAAAGTTAAACTACTACCTTGAAATCTCTATCCAGATATTTCCTGTTTCTATGCCTATAATTAATTTCATACTCATCCAATTATAGAACCATTTTACATATATTTAGATAACATATAAATAAAAATTTTTCATTTTTAACACTTTCTCTAATTTAAACTTTAAGGTTCTCAAATTAATACAATCCTGTAACCTATATTCTGTTAAACAGTCATTCTGGGGAGTCTATATTTATGACCTAATATCTCATAAACCACAAATCCAATTACAAAAATCTTTTACATGATTATATATAAGACACAAATTAACACTTTTCATGTTGAACACTTATTATAATTTTGTCTCTATAATTATTTATAATAAAAATACAGTAGCATTTGTTTGTAACCTTAATTCCATGCCAGTCACAGTTTTTATTCAAGAACTCTTTCCTCACTTAGAATTTCATAAATTACTTTTACATAAGTCTAATTAATACATTTATATACAACTTTCATGTTTTAACCATCTCAAAATTCTATCATTAAAATTTTGAAATATTAGCCTCAAATTACTGCCTCAAAACAGAATTCAGAAACTATATAAAACCTAACTCATTCTTTACATTTTTAGCTTAATTACCTCAATTATTTGCCAAATCATGCTATAGAACTCTTAAATATAATTAAAAATAATAAGTTTAGAATCATTACCTTAGATTAAATTCTCAAATTCCATCTTCTTTCTTCCTCCATAAAGCTTGAACACTACTTTTCTATCCTATTTTCTTCATAAATCTTCTTCTTTCTTCCATTTCCTATCTATTTTTGGTTGATTCTTTGGAAAGGTTGGAAGATATATTTATTTGACTTTTATCTCCTCCATATCTCGGTTTCCCTCTCCAAAAATGGCAGCCAACATTAGTTCTCATCTTTTCAAAAGCCAACAAAAATTGAAGATAAAAAAAATAATAAAAAATTCTAGAATTTGGCTTATTTGGCACCTATTTAATTAATTAATAAATCAATTAATCATTTTTCCTATCAAATATCCCTTTCTCCTCACCCATGGCCAACCACTTCATCAAATTTCTAGAATGGGTGGGTCCCACAACTTTGTTTAATTATACTTTTGGACCAAAATTTTTCTTATTTGTATTTTTTACCCCAAAACTTTTTATAATTTATTATATCTATTCTATCTAGATTTAACCTCAAGTGTGGGGAGTGAAATACCTTATTTTAAGTTGTTCTATCGTTTAAAAATAGTTCTGAGTTATTTTTGGATCCTAGACAGTGGATTTCCAAAATTACCCCTAAAGTTGCCTTTATTTATAATTTTGCCATTATTCTTATTTTCAGTGTTCTTAAACATTTTTCAACTCTTTATTTTCACCATAATTTCATATAAAATTAACTTATTTAATCCCCCCAGGTTTGGGGCAGTGTTCTCGACATCGACAATTTCCAAAAAAGTTTTGCATTTACTTTCTAACTGTGTCTCTACAATTATTTTCCATCATTTCAATGCTTTTAAACCATAAACTGAGAATCAATTCATGCTTACAAGATGGGGCTTCCTAGGGTATTACAATTTTCCAGTAGCTTTTCCTTGTAGGCAAAATTCACAAGTGGACAATTCAAATTTTGTATTTGATCCTAATAGACCATCTTGTGTAAGTTTATACATTATATCTTGTCCAGTATGCCCTAATCTAACATGTCATATATTCATATCCATATTATCATTACTAGATTCAGTGAATAAGGAAAAACACACACTACTATTATCATTATTATTATAATAATTAGTGTTTAACACCATAAAACCATCCATAATTTGTCCAAAATCATAATAAGTAGTACCATACGAAATCTTAACATAATCATCATGAAAATATAAATTATATTCTAATTTTAACAAGGAAAGCACAGAAACTAAATTTCGTCGAATGTCAGGAACATAAAGAACATCGTGTAGATATAAGATTCGACCATCTTGAAAATCTAAGTTGTACGTGATGATGCCTTTTGCTTCTACTCTTGTATTATTTTCTACATAGATCCACTTTACTCCTTTTGGGAATCGACGAAATTCAACAAACGCATTTATGTCTCTAGCTACATGATTTGTTGCCCCTGAGTCTATACTCCACATAGGATAAGATTCAATGGGTAATATAGTACTAGAAACAAAAATTTAAGAGACATAACTTATTTTAGAAGAGATTAGATAATACATTACCTTCTTAGGCTCAATGCACTCACGAGCATAATGACCCAGGTTGTCATAATTATAACAGGTCAATTTAGTCTTATTCTTCTTACCACCGCGCTTGCCTCTCTTGCACTTAAGATAATTCATCTTTTGTCCCTTACCAGTCTCTTGGGCTTTTCTTTTGCCTTTACCATTGCCATTGTTCTTCCTACGCTTATGACCATAAGTCCTTTGCGAACTAGATTCTACCTCATGGTGTGCAATATCAACAAAGGTCCTGATGTTCTCATCTTCTAGTTCTATATGGCGTGCATTATCAGCAAAGGTCCTAATGTTCACATTATGAGTCATGTTCACTTTCATGTGCTCCCAACTATCAGGAAGAGACCGGATCATGGCTTGCACTTGTTGTTCATTTGTGAGGTTATGCCCAGCTGATCTCAGTTCCATAATCATATTTGACATTTTCCTTAAATTTTGTTTCATTGTTTTGTTAGGGACCTTGTTGAAAGTGTCAAATTTGATAGTCAGCTGCCTAAGTTTAGAAACAGTAGTTCCTCCAAACTTCTCTCTTAAAGCAACCCACAATGCATGAGCAGTTTTATATTGTTGATACTTATACACTAGACCATCATTCATGGAACTGATTAGAATTCTCATTGCAGTGGAATCTTTCTTCTTCCAAGCATTAAATGCAGCAATGTCAAGCACATATTGTGCATCATTAGCATTTTCCTCAGTAGGTTGAGTATCCATTACATTGTTAATAGCCTCCAAAGCCTCTTGTTCCTTAAGAACTGTCACACCCCGACTCTAGTGGTGCAACGGTCTTAGGGCAAGGGTAGGCTTAAGGCCACCATAAACCCTTAAAACTCCCATATCCTGGATCTCATTTATATTACACATTTATAACAAATATAGATATCATTCAATATTCATTTCTATAATCCGTATAAGCATAATTCATATCTTTATTTTATCATTTTATAATTTCCTCTTATTCCTTACTGATCAAAAGATGTATCCCACATCACTAAGGAACAAGGGCAACCCAAAATGTAACAATTTATACATCAAAATAGTGTTCTATTTAATAACTAACTACGGAGCTCTAGAGTATACTCCCAATACATACAATACCATAATTCCATACAATGGATATACATAAATATATATTTCAAAATGATTACAATGGAGGCTTCTTAGAGAAATAAATCAAGAAGCTTGATCTTCTCTACTAGCTCCCTCACGAGCTACACTATCACTTGAAATCTACAGAAGAGGAGTGAGCATTCAACTCAGTAAGATATGAACATGCAATATGAAAGAAATATATATACATATATATTAATCCAAAGGAAAGATCAATTCTAAGAACATGGGTAAGAAATCATCATATGGTTAGGCTTACAAGAATAGGAGTGCTCACAATCGAATAGCACTATCAAGTAACATGGTAGAACTATAGAGTGCATTAGTAGCCATGCTACCTATCACAACAGAGCGCATCGGTAGTCCTTGCTATCTTATTGCAAACGCATGCTTGGCCAGGCATACGCCTAGAGCTCATGGTCCCCTCTAGATAGAACACTGATAAAAACCCTATCAGCTAGGTTCCCAAAGTGCACAATGGACTAATGAATTTATTCTCATTGGGAAAAGCGTTCTATCCATAGGGTCATATGGTTTCAATCTCATAAGAAACATATTGTTGGCAAGACCATCAACATATAATATAAATATAGTCAAGATAGCAAATGGTTTCATATGAACTTGGTCCAAGGAAGAATGACCAAGCCATTTGCATTCATATAATGTAATCACATGGAACAATTCATTAATTGTTTGAGAATATCATAGGGATTTCAAATAATAGGTGCATAATACAATATCATGTATATGAGAATCATATGGGTGAACATTAAGAATG